>VWZK01009763.1:88535-138095 GCA_013396935.1 Baryphthengus martii
AGTCTGTCCCCTCTGGCCAGTTGGTGATCACTTCCACTATGCCTGGGCAATCGAGGCTCCCTATTTGAGCTCGCTGGGTTATCAGGCCGATCCACTTACTCCAGGTGGCATCGGTGGCATGATGGGTAGATGCGGTCTGCCCTTTAAACATCCAGCCCAGGACTGGCAGTCGGGGTGCCAGGAGGAGCTGTGCCTCTGTGCCAATCACCTCTGAAGCAGCTCGAACTCCTTCATAGGCAGCCAGTATTTCCTTTTCTGTTGGAGTGTAATTGCCCTCTGAGCCTTTATATCTCCGACTCCAAAATCCAAGGGGGCGACCGCGAGCCTCTCTCTGTTCCTTATTAGATTTTGTTCACAGTCTTAACTTCCAATTTGGTGTGAGGCCCTTCCTTCCTCAATCCCCTTTGTATCCTCCTTTGGGAAGGAAGGGAGGGGGGGAGAGAGGGCCGATAGGAATCCTGTTCTGTGGGGCTTGTCCTGAGCCTTAAACAGAGATAATTCTGAAAAAGAGAAACACACGGAATCATGTGCATTCTGCCACCTGATGAGCGTAAGGATGAGTTGATGATGAAACACACTATCAATTGTTAATCTGACAACTGCTAGTGAGACATTCAGATTTACATTTCTTACCTTTAGCAGAGACTCCAAATTACACTGGCAAATCAGAAAGATAACAAAAATTACTGTTAAAAATTCAGCTGTTATGGTAACAATATTTACGAACTTAGACAATACTAATGCAATCAATTGCTTTAGTGATGCTAGCATACATATTTAATATAATTGCCACCATTTACATCAGCATTAGTCTACTACATTTTTTAACAACCAATAATCAAAAAAATACTATTCAAATATGTACTTTCATTTCAAATTTTCAAATAGAGTGCTAGACCGAACCAGATTCTCAAGCTGAACACGTACTTTTGGACATTTTTCTCCCAGATGGCTGAGACAAGATCTCCCTCTACAAATCTCAATCCCTTCTCTCTCAGAGCTTGATCAAAAAAAAAAAAAAAAAAAGAAATCAGTGGGATTTTGAGTAGATTTTTACACACACACACACTAACAACTGTAAAGTGTATGGAACACTGAAATAAGTTCCTGGGTATCAGATAGCATTGTTTCCAAATGCTAGAGCTTTTTAAACTTATCAAATCACATCTGCGAGGAGTATTGAGGCAGTTGACGTGTTTTTAAGATCCTACTGGACAGAGGGGTTTTATTATTACATGTATTCTGTTTTTTGCTTTGATAGCTACATGGAAGAACAAGAAACTTTCTTTTATGTGGTTTCCACTTTCACAGCGTCAATTGATCTCTTAGCTCATCTCAGAGATTACTTTGCCACTCCAAAGCCATCTAAATAAGACAAAAATCTAAACACAACCCACAAGCATTTCATCCAGATGAAAAAGTCCAGTTTTCCTAAGGTGATCAATTTAAAGTGTTAGGACACAGCAGAAGGACTACCATCAAATACATCAAATAATCCCTCACTGTTGAAAAACCAGCTAAGTAACACTCTACATGCTTCTATCTCAAAGTAGTCTCCTCCCAAAGTCTCCTGTGACTCCAAGTGAACACATCAAAGCATCACCTTCAGGAACTAATCAAACACCGCCCTAGAATTTAATATTACACCTATAGTTCAATTAATTTCTCTTATTCAAAACTGATCAGCTTCCACTTAGTAATAATGCACAGAGAGCTCAAACTTTACTTTTTATACTGTTAAGTTTCATCCCTTCTATTATTCCAATACTTCATAAAATCTACTTCCTTAAGTATGAAATCCTGGCCTATTAATATACCCTCCTTCCCTGCCAAGACAGTAAAGCAACTATTAAATAAAAAGATTCCCAGAATAATCACAGACAATTTTTACTAATCACATCTTTCAATTTTCATCCTTCGAGTTTCAGTGCAAATTGTTATCTCCATTGCAGTCAATTCAGTACCCATTTTAAAGCCCAAGCTGGGGAATTCTATATTCAAACACTAATTTGGAAGCTTCAGAGTAACCTGTGGAGCTCCATTAATTTATATCACTCCCGTAATTTTCTGAATGTTGAAAGAAAACAGTAAAACTCAATTGTTTATAAATGATCACATTTTTTTTTACAAAAAATTAATTTCTTATATGCTACATGATATTTCTATGTTCTGTATAAAAAAAAAATAACATTATGGAAGTAAAATCAATGCAGCTCCTTTAAACAGCTTCATAATCTATGTATGATCATCTGAGAGAGATCTATTTATTCTGCTGAAAACAGTGACTAAACATATCTAAGGTAGCAGCAAGTAACACAAAACCTGTCTGCTGTTGGGAAGGTAACACATGAAATGGACAAATTTAGGTCTGAAAAAACCCTGACATATATTTACTGAGTTCTACATACAGTGTATAAAATAATAATTCAAACTTATTTTAGAAAATATTTTTGATAGCTTCAATTCATACTGAGCAAAAATCCGTTATATCTGAAGCTGAATTGCAAAAGGGCATAGAAGTAGTTTAGCAGCAGCTCAGTAATTTCACTGCTGGAGCAGATGACTTGGTTTATTCTCATGCTAAATTTCTGATACCACCTCCAGTCATGGTTAATAGGTCAATATAGTCCTGTACATTTTTAAACAATTATCTCAAATTACCCATCACTGTTTTGAAGGAAATAATGCCCAAAGTAGTTTAAATTGGTATATAGTACTATAAAACCCTTCAAACTAAAAGGCCCTGTGGTTTATCACACCGAAATTGCTCACATTTCTGTATTTCTATCAGACACATTAAACCAGCAAGTCCAGTGTAATGATGACACTAAATGAGTGATTCTTCACTCCCTACCTGTGCATGTGTTTTCCCTACACAATGAGGACTGACACGTATTCATTTCCTGGCCATTTCGTTCCGATAGAAGCAAAACATTTGGAAGCAGAAAGGCCAATTATCCTATCAAATATTACAGCTCTGTTGTAATATTCCTATATATGCACAATATACAACATTTCTTGTTAAACATCCCTTGATTCTTTTTATTCATTGCTGAGCAAATCCCTGGAATGAATCATTGGGTTGATTAGCATACTACTTTCTCTTGCCTTTCTGAACAATTTTTGTGTTAATATAGGTAAAGTAAAAATTTAGGTAACAGTTCCAGTCTAAAGAGAACAATATTATCTTTTTTTTTTTTTTCTTTAAAGCTTATTTTGCTACTCAGCCTATCTCCAATTGTAGTGACTTTCTTTTACTTTAAAAAAGCCATAGGTTGAAAATGAAAGTAAATAACGTGTTTATCTCACAACCTCTACAACACAACGAAATAGATACAAAACTTTATTTCAGAGCACCTCCGTCTCCACCCCTTCATCAGGAGAGCACTGAAGATGCCATCGGTTTGCTCAATTCCATCGAATCTGTTAATCCATGCTTCTATTAGATGGTATTTAAGACTCTGGGTAGTTGTGTTCACGTTGTCCCGTTGATTTTCATTAGCTTTAAGAAATTAAAATTACTTTAAGCCTTACATGCTCAGTGTTTTTATTTTAAAATAAACCCCACAGTTTCAGTTAAAAGACTCAAGAAGACAATATTAACATAATGAACAGTTTGTTATAGGACCAAAAAAAAAAAAAAATATAGATGGAGGAAGAAACTGAAGAGAGTTATACAGACAGACAGAAGTGATTAATGGTAAACCAGAAGAGGATGCTTAATCAACCTCATAGCCTTCCACAATGTAATGAATGGCACAGTGGATGCTGGAAGAGCAGCGGATATTTTATATCCTACCTTCAGCAAGGCATTCAGCAACGTTTCCCAGAAAGTTCTCATGGGCAAACAGATGAAGTACAAACTAGACAGGAGCGTGGTGAGGTGGGTTGAAAACTGGCTGACCCGCCAGGCCCAAAGGATGATGATCCACAGACCAGAGGTGGAGAAAGCAGAAAGTAACACCAGCGGGACTTCTTAAAACTCCAGCAGGAGTAACTGATGGCAGAAACACTTCAGTATTACTCTTCTGCCACAGGCACTGGTGTGGTAACCTCATCTTCGGTAAGACAGGTAGAAAGAAAACACAGCCTTTGCCCGCATCATCAGGACGCAGAGGATCCCGGGCTACCTTTCAAAGCACTGATCTATGGACAGCTTGCAGACAGCACTGCAAGCTCATACCAGACCCCAGGAATACTCAGTGGGATATAAGCAGCTAGTCAATAATTGCTTTCAGCTCAGCGATTCACATCGTAAAGAAAAAGAAACGTGTAAGGTAGATATGCTCAAGAATGATATAGTTGCCACAGAAATACCGAACAGGCTTGAAAAACATCTGTGTTTAAATCCTGCAAGTTATTAATTTGTCAGCAGGCAGCTATGTGCCAGAGTGAGATATGTCTGTGCTGAGTTACGATTTCTATTTGCATTCTGCTGAATACAACTCTGACCTTGCCTAACGAATCTACTCCACTGCATTGCGGTCACCCTGCCTGGAAATTCATTGAAGGAGCATAACTAAGAGGCTTCTGGGACTGTCAGCTTCACTACTGGCCTACGTTCAAGAAACAGCTTATTTCATCATCAGGAGGAGTCAAGAGGGGAAAAAAGAGAAATGACAATTAGCGGAGCTGTTGTTAGTCTCGGCACCCAACACCAAGAGAGCATCATATCTGCAAGTACAGTTCTTCTGCAACAGGGACAACCACTGCAACAAATCAAAAAGACATGAAGGGAAGAGGACAGAGAAACCAGCTCAAAGACTAAATCAGGAAAGCAAATGATGCTAGAGGGCAGCATCCCCCAGGATTGAATAGCTTTCCAGTGCACATGTGAACATCCAAGTTCAGACACTTTATCTCAATGAGTTGGAGACTTTGCTTAGTTTTAAATTACATCAAGCCTGGCACACTTTTCCAAAAGAGATTGTACTAGAAATTCAAAGTACCACCAGCCTGAGCAAAACAGTTTTAGTCAATGTAAAGACTGAAGAGGTTGCACATCTTAGCTTCAGGACCTGCTGTGAGGTTGGTGTCAACATCCAGAGGCCATGAAGATGATCAGAGGGCTGGATCACCTCTCCTCTGAGGCCAGGCTGAGAGAGTTGGCTCTGTTCAGCCTGGAGAAGGCTCCAGGGTGACCTTATTGCGGCTTTTTGGTATCTAAAGAGGGCCTACAAGAAAGCTGGGGACGGACTTTTTACGAGGGCTTGTAGTGATAAGGCGAGGGGTAATACCTTTAAACTGGAAAAAGGTAGATTTAGATTAGACATTAGGAAGAAGTTCTTTACACTGAGGGTGGTGAGACACTGGAACGGGTTGCCCAGAGAAGTTGTGGATGCTCCATCCCTGGAAGTGTTGAAGCCCAGGCTGGATGAGGCTCTGAGCAACCTGCTCTAGTGGGAGGTGTCCCTGCCCATGGCAGCGGGTTGGAACTGGGAACTGAACCCAAGCAATTTTATGATCCTATGATTTTAAGGGAGAGTCTTCCTTCCTACAGACTTTCTCTCTTATCTCCAAGGACTGGGATTTCTGAGGGATGGTCTTAGCAGTGAAGTCTGAAGCAAAGGCAGCATTCAGTATCTCCTCTTTCTCTGTATCCTCCATCATCAGGACACTCACCTCATTCAGCAGCAGGCCCACATTTTTCCCCGTCTTCCTACTTATGTACTTTAAGAAGCTCTTCTTGTCTTTTACATCATTTGCCAGATGTAATTCCAAGAGGTCCTTAGCTTTCCTTGTTGCATCCCTATTACCAAATCCTATTTTAATTAGTACTTAATCCTTTTACTCATTTACTTATTACCTAATCCTATATTAAATCCTATTACCCCTATTACTAAATCAACCAATTTGTCCATGGTACAGCTCAGAGAAAGGATCTGGTAGAAAGCAGAGTTTACATCATGGACTTAAGAGGTCATGTTCCTTTTCCGTGTCTGCTTTCTGCCCTCAGAGACAGAAATAGACAACGCTGAGAATTCTTGCCTCCACAATTCTCTAAACATTGCCGTGAGAATGGACTCTTAAGTCTTTTTCACTCTGTTAATTCAGTGAGACATAGAATCAGGAGCAGGGTTAGCTACAGTAGGTGGCATCATTTTGGTTCTCCATCGGTCTCAGGAGGTGAATTGTGAATTGATAGTACTTTGTGTTATCAGTCAACTCAGATATCAATACAGTCTGTTTAAGCATATTTTAAACACAAAGGTTAACTTCCTGACTTCTGCAGAAGGCACATCCAACTTGTCCCTCATTTTTCTTTATGGACAAGAGCCACAAAAGTTTTTTACCTTTTTTAAGGAAAAAAAACAACAAACCAAAAAACCAACACAAGATCCTATCAGTGTCATTTGACAGTAGTCTATCGTTCCTTGTATATGTGTGCTTGCAGGTATGTTAAACAATTTGCTTTTGCATCCTCATGCTTTACATACAGCGTGGCCAACTTTCAGTACGGTAAACGTGAAAAAAAACCTTCAAAAGGAATCCATTTTCCCAAGGAAGGTAGGAAGGTGGAGAGAAAATAAAAATACAGGTAGTTCATACAGTGTCTGAAATCCGTGCAGTATTTGATGTTTGTGCTGTGTCACAGCTCTTCCTATACAGGGTAATGTGTTCTTTTTCTGGGGGAGGATTGTCAAGGTTGACTGCATTAACCTTGAAGTATTGTTCCCTTAGGCTACAAATTTCTGCAAATCCAAAGCATGAAGCTGTTTGGAAGAAGGGAAAAATCCCAAACCTGTAAGCTGTATTAGTAGTCAAGGAGACTGTTGTTTGATATATAGCCTTGAACAAACAGGATAGATAGATAGAAATAGAGCCTAGAACCAAACAGCTCCATTACAGTCCTGACAGTTAAGTCACACACGTTTCATTAATGATCTCCAAGTATTAATGCCAAAGTCAATCAATGCTGCTCATCTTAAATGGGAATCAAACCAAGGTAAAAAAAACGAAAGGACTCTCCAAACAGCTAGTCAGAGATGTGGTTAAAAAAACCAAAAGACCTCCATTTAAAAAGAACTCAGTAATCATCCAAGAGATGAGGACACTGAAGCAAGAACAGCCCTTATCTGGTGTCTTCCCAGCTTTCCTGTAGCTTCCTGGGGAGCACAGGAGCGGCCCAGGAGAGTATGACATCTCGGGAGTCCTTTTTCAAGCCAAATACAAAGGGATCTGGTCATCTAAAGCCAGTTACAGGTGTTTGGTTTGTCCTGCTCATTAGTAGATTTACTGAGTAAACTTCAGCGGAACTAACCTCTGGAACGCACCACTAATGTAATTGTTGGGGTTTTTTTATCGGACGTTTGGTTGGGGTTTTGGGGAATGAGGGAGGTTGGGGATTCTTAAGGAACACTGCTGTACAAAAGCTCTATCTCTTTCAGAGACTGAAGGAAATCTACTCTCTGCTAGGGCAGATAACTTCTGGCAAACCTACTTATGAACTGTTCTTTTCTCATTTATCTCCACTAGGCAGTGTTATCCTTTTCCACCTAATTTTTCCGGTCAAAAGAATAAGGCAAAAATATTTGAAGCCCTAAGCTCTTGCTCCTGAGGAGAGTGTTTACTCTCCTCTTCTCCTCCTATCACTGAAGGATTTCCCAGTATTATTATATTATTATTATAATTATTATTATAATATTATTATTGTATTATTATAACGGCCAAGTTAGCTTCTCTGAGAACACCAAGTTTTTTGGTTGAGTTTTGTTTTTTTCATGTTTATTCTCCCCTACGTGCCAACAGGTAGCATTTATCAACAAAAGTTTTAGTCCACAGCACATTGCAGTGCGCCAGAATGTTACTTTTAAGCATGTCAGAAGTGAAGCTGGAACTTAATAACTAAAGCCAAGTTTTACAGGCAGACTTCAACACCTGAACATTGGTGTTTGGCAAGGGACTGTAACCCTTCAGAGACAGCTGATGTTGGTTTTAATCAGTGCCTTGTGCGTATAATCTTATTCCAAATGTTTTCATTACACTTCAAAAAATTAAAAAAAAAAAAAGGATTTACTTAATTCGTAGAAATGGGCATAGGTAAGCAAGGATGCTGCAACCAGAGGGACAGACAAAAATCCTGCATGTAATATGCAGAAGGGTATTTGAGATGTACTTGCCAGGCGGAGTATCACGGGACTCTCAATACTTTCCCAAATCAGGTTCTAGACTTTTCTGTTGAGCATTCCAAAAAGCTGGCATATTTTTCACTTAATGCCTCAGTAAATTGGGAAGAGTGACAAGTGAGATGTCACCTCAGAAAAAGGGGTGTTTTAAATATACATTTGTCAATATTTGTGAAGCGCTGGTTGCATAAGAAAAAGTGCCATAGGAAAGCCGATAAAAAAATTCGGTTTTTAAAGCAGAATCTATAAATATTGCTCTGCAAACAAACTGAAAATCCTCTATATAGCTTACCCAGTACACTGTTAGCTGTCCACAAAGAGGAGGACGGTGATCAACGGTATAGAATTCATCTTCACTGATTTCTTCAGGACTGAATTCCAATTGCACCAATAAAAAGACATTACTCCTCTCACTCTCATTTATGCAATCTTGAAGTTGCAAAAAGCTACATTCGGTTATATTATTCAATCTAATTGTCTGCAAGAAAAAAAGAAAAGTTCATCCTTATCATCCCTTTAATAATATACAATTTATTTTTCTTCTTTGCCTTTCCTCATTAAAAACTGCATTGAACGCCTCTTCTCTCTCCCTCAACAATCACGACTGCATATTAAAAGTACAATTACCCCAAAAGCTCACATGCTGCCTGTCATTTAAAAGGCTGAAATAGCAACAAATCATAAAGGATAAAATCCTAAAATCCAGCTGTCATTCTTTTCCTATGTTGTTATTACACCCAGTACATAAATGATCAATAATTTGTATCTCTAGGACAGCCCATTGAAGTCACTCCAATAATCCTTTTCTACTGGGGAACAATCACTGTAGCCTCGACTCTCACAGAGCACCAAGGATTAAAGCACATTACCATCTGAGTGCACTTCTGCTGCCTTATTAGCATGGCCTGCTAGCCACTAGGAATGAAAGAACGATGCCCTAACCCCTATGAATCATTCAGCTACCACATTTCTGCGCCCCAGCGAAACTCCATTTCGCTCACTGGATTATTTAGCAACCTTGGGAATGGGGAGTGCAAAAAGCAGCAATTCAACCAAAAGTATTTTTACTCTTCAGGAAGCATGCCAAGACACGTTTCCCCAACGTCAACTGTTACGGTTCTGCATGTAATCTTACATTGGTTATGTCCACAACAATTTAGCCTCACCAAGGAGTACAATAATTCACTCTAAAACATGAAATGCTTTCCCTGACAGTATGATCTAGACCTAAAAGAGGAAAATAATGTTGTTCTGTTTCTCACTTTCTCACCGCTTTCATCATCAGCTACTGATTAGATGGCTTAAACTTTGGGCAGATATTCCACAGATATTTAAAATTGACTTGGTACGTAAATACATCAAATGGAAATGTAATAAAGCATTTAATGTTCAAAGCCAAAAACTCTGATCAGGGGAAACATGACTAACTGACTATGGAAAAGTTTAACACGTAATATGAAAGGACAGACCCTGTATTAAGCTTTCTTTTCAAAAAGAAATTAACATCTCAGGAGAGCAGGAGTATCTTGCAGTAAAATCTTTGAAAAAAACCCCAAAACATTAGGTGTTTAAACCATGTAGAAGTTGTAAAAAAAATACCTTACCGTTCTATGATGAAAGAGACATAAAACAATCCATACGTTGTCAGGGCATTGTTCAAGGGTGTGAGAGAAGGAGCAGCAGAAACTTTGACGTATCTACCGCAACCCCCCTCAACAGACTCACAGAGGCGCTGAGAGTGGCCTAGGGCAAAAGTAGGGAATTTTTATTCTTAAAAAATAGATACATTCATTTTTATCTCACAATTAATATTTCAGATTAAATCCACAAAAATCGGTGGCTATAAGTAGTTGAAACTTTGTCATAAAGCCCCAAACCAGCACAATAGGAAAAACCCCAACACCTTTTAGGCCATGGACACCAAATGGACGCCACTGAAGTACTTACCAGATTGTAAAGAAAGTTTTAAAAAGACATTGTTTATTAAAAAATAACCATTCAATTGATAAGCTTCTTTTTCCAGTTAGAAACAGGCCCATTATTAATGCTTCAATATCACAGAGAAAAAAAAAGAACTCGGTAAGCAAATCAAAACACCAGGTTATACAAAAACATCCCACTGCAACTAAGTACTGCACCCTGTCTCCGTTTGAGGCTCAGGGCAAGGCCCACAGAGCAGGATTCCTATCGGCCCTCTCTCCCCCTCCTCATTCCCTCCCAAGGGAGGATACAAAGGGGAATGAGGAGGGAAGGGCCTCACTTGGAAGATAAGACTATGAAAGAAATTTAGTAAGTAACAGAGATAAAACAGGGAAAAGGAAATATGCAGGGCAGAGGGATATACAAGCATATCCGAAACCAGCTCTGAGATGGGGATGGATTGTGTAGAGCATGTGGAGCCAGGCCCAGCTGCCCTGAGGTGCGGCCCCAACAGCAGTACGGCCTGAATGAGAAATAAAAGAAAACAAAACCCAAACCTCCTGTCCTTTTACAGAGTGTGGCAGGGAAGAGGAAGAAATATCAGCTGTCCTCTGACCCCTCTGGGTCCTACAGTTACCAGGTGTTCATCCCCGCCTCAATTTGTTAACTCTTAAACCACAACACACCCACACCTTTTCTCAGCAAAGATCTAAAAAATTGCTGCAGCCAAACACATCTTAAGTAGAGCAAAGGTTATATGTTTCCTGTACATTATGTACATTATTTATGAAAAAAGTGCCTTTTTTTAATGTTTCTGAATGTGATAAAGTAATAAATTTTTCCTCAGCTAAGGCGGATGTGAAGAATGTGAGCTCTCGGTACTCAAAAGGGGGGGAACAGAGNAGCTAAGGCGGACGTGAAGAATGTGAGCTCTCGGTACTCAAAAGGGGGGGAACAGAGACGAGGCATGGGCAGTCAGGTAAAGGGACCTTGGACAGGGTAGTAACTCCTCTCCTCCTTTCTGGAACAAAGAAGTAAACAAGAAAAACAAGTTTCAGGTGCTAGGAAGATGGCAGAGCGTGCGCAGGAATCAGAGGTGGAAAGTTTAACAAGGAGGAAGACTACTGGCCTTCATCTCAAGACCCCCAAGAAGACCCTCTAGGTGACAATGCGCAGACTCGAAGAGGAGGAGTGGAATGGAAATAAAGTTCCAGAGATCTATAGAATATGCATGATATTTAGGGAAACGTTATAAATATGTAAACTAGCTATACAATAAATATTTACAACTGTGACTAGAACGGTGCGCATAGAGGAAACCCTCTTTTCCTGTGTGCCGAGCACTGTAATAAATTTTACCTTTTGCTTCGTAGACTTTGTCCTTATTTTTTATCAAGACATTTCTCACACGAATTTATATGGCCAGCATTATATGGCCCGTAGAAAATATTTAGCTGGTCTACAATAGGAGTGGACTGTGCATTTATTGAACATTGAATTACTAAACTTTACAAGATAGTAATTGGCACTTTTTTTTTTTCAATATTAATCTATTCAATAGCAATCCAAAGCTGGACCCATAATTCAGAAGAGCCTCTTTCTGTTTTCAAATGGTCATAAAATTCTATTATTAAGCTAATGCGGAGGACCAAAAAGCTCTTGCCTGAGGAAGCCTTGCTGCCTTTTTGATCTGGGAAATTAGTTTCTTTTTTGCATTTTCTCTTATTTCTGTGGAATAAAAAGAATTTTAATAAAATCATATCATTCTGTTGGAGGTTAAAGAGCTATCTGTTGATGTGTACAGCGACTAAATATCTTGCAACTGAATGCCTAGAATTTGTTCCTCGGCATTGTAAAGGTAAAATGACAATTTTGGGCTGTAAAAATCAAGTGAGACAATTAGTGGATAATAAAGGGTTTCTACATTCTTTATCTCAGCAGGCCCAGTCAGTAATGATGACTAATAAATCCCTTTCACTCTCAATGCTTGTAAAAAGCTTTCTTCATGATTTTTTTTTCCTTTTTTTTTTTTACAAAACAATTACCTATTTTTTCCCCTCACTGTCTGAAATGTAGTTCAGGACACCATCCCTAGGAATATGATTTACAAAGTGCTTAAAGGATCATCTGAGATCAAATACTGTTAGGAATACAATCAAGGTAGCAGTAGTTCAGCTTTCTTCCTTGGTTAAGAAAGCTATTTCAAAGCCAGAAAAATAATTTTCCCTTATAATTTCCCTTTCAAATTGAGGTTTATATGCCAGGAGGAAAAAATAACTTTAAAAGAATTAAAAAAGAATGACTTGTTTAAAGAATTGCTCAAAAAAAAAGGAATGACCCCGAATAAAAAATGGCCCAGAAGTCTTAAAATCAAACCAGTGTCAGCAGCTGCTATGTCTTTAATCTTTTTTGCATGAAATGACATTAAATTATAATAAGAGACATTGAAGAAAAAGCTAATAAATTCACCTGAAATGCACTCCAGCTTTCTCATAACAGACATCGTCAAATAAATGCATTGCTTTGCAATTATATGAAAGGCATTAACATAAGAATTTTTCAACGGTTTCTCATGATTTTTAATTTGAAACAACTGTAAACCATCCCAAAACTATCCACCTTTCCTATCATCAAATATTCTTTTCACTTTTCTTAAAATATATCACACATCAGACACAAAGCCAGCTATAATCGCAGCATTACCTAAAACACAAATAATTACAGTAATAAAAATGTAAAGGCTTATGGGCTGTTATAGTTAGGAAACGTGGAAGCAACATTATTTTTCCAGTCAGCAGACGACTGAAAAAAAAAAAGATAAAACTGACTGAAGACACAGATACTGGACCAGAACTATTCAGGAAGCAACTGTTCTAAGGCCACCTGGTAGCTCTCTGCCTCACATACAATTCCAGAACCAGATTTCTAGCTGAAGTGTTCCTGCTGAACACAGTATTACAGCACAGCCTTAAGGTTAAGATGCTAATAATTCTTAGAAAATGACACTTCTCCTCTGGTAAGCCCCAGGCTGGTCTTTCACCCCCATCCCTACAATGTCAAAATGAAATTAAATGTGGAAAACTATCAGTGTCTCATTTCCTAAGAATACCGTCTTCGTCACAAGAATGATCAGCACTTGAATGTTTTTTGGCTAAAATTTTATTTGACTGCAACTACAGTTATGGAGAAGAAAACTGAAAGGTCAAAATGGTTATAACTAAGAAAGTTACTATTTTCAGTTAGCTCCTCCTAATAGTCTGAGTGACCTTTCCTACCAAAAATACTGGTAGGTTTATCTCGTTATAAATCATTGATTTAATAAGTTAGAAGTAGGTACTTGGTTACTTACCGTGTTTCAGGTGACGCAAAAATGTACTGCGGAGAGTGAAGCTAAAACCAGTAGCAATATCCAGCCTCTTTAGTACGACAGAAATATCCTAACCACAATGTGTGGTAGATCGCTGTGATCCCTGATCTCATCTTTGGTGATCTAGACTGATATATCTGTGGAAAATCTCAGTCCAGTATCCACATAAAAAAAGCCTCTGCTTACAAGTACAACAAACCCTTTGAGAAAGCACGTGGGAATAAATCAGAGATGCCAGTCGGTGAAATTCAGCTCTATAGCTAATCCATTTTTTTTCACAGACTAGAGCTGAAATACGGTGTACAATCTCATAATTAATGTTTTGGCCACAACTGGAATGTGGTACGATTAAGATGGATACCAGTCTTAACCCCGCCTCTTGTCTCTTCTCCAAATAAAAGACATTCTATGAGAGGAAATGAAAATTGCATCACTGGACTTGAGAGTTTGAGTGGTTCCTAGACAAACATCCTGTATGTTTGACAAAAATATGTACTGCCACTGTATATTGCAAAGCAGCAAGTGAGAGAGGAAAATTCACTATGATTTTTTGAATTACGCTGTCAGAGGTACAAATCTTTGCAAAGTTCAAACAGACAGACCCTTTTACTTTTTAATTAACATCATAGAATGCTAGTAAAACTATAAACCTGTGACTCAAGCTGACAACATTAATAAAAATGTCCAGAAGATTATTGCTATACCAATATCCTCACCCTGGCTGCTCAGTTTCTGTGTTTTCTCTATTTTGTTCTTTCAGCATTATGTTCTCGGAAGCTGTATTGTGTTTGTTACCATGGAAAATAAAACTGTTTTCTGCCCTTTATTTACCTACCCACCCCTTTTATGGGTTCGAGTCTAACTAAATTTGCCCTCAACCTCATATAAAGTAGCGTGGAATCTACTATGTGAACATGGCTACTCTAGCTCATCTTGTTGACCATCTCTTTTCCATCAATAGCAGATGAGAATCTGTGAAGTCCAAATCGTGGGAGCTGACCAACTCAAGCCGCTGACCATCCAGCACAGCCAGTTGTGTAAGGGATAGGGTCTGTATGGGTCTTTTCCAGCTATGACAGGAAGGACTGAGGATCAAAATTTAAAAGCTGGGTGAGAAAAAAAAGCAATTACACAGTTTTACAACTGCAGCACGTCAAGGTGCTCATCGTCGCTCAAAAGAGTGTGCAAGTATTAAACAATCCCGATGCAAAACGCAGCCTTACTTTTCTTTTATTATGCAACAGTACCTTCTGTATCTCAGAAACAGTGGAATAATATTTGGAGTTTGCATCTGCTTTTAATAGCACTAGAGGGATTATTTTGTGCGTCAGCATCATCTCGGTTAAAGTCTGCAATGATTGCAAAAACATTATGAAAAGTATCCCTCTGGAGACTCAGCAAGATATTCCCTTGCAATATTTTGAAGCTAAAGTTTGGAATTGCCATACCAGGTAAAGCTGGGTTTCTCAAGTGCAGCTGACAAGATTAGCATACTGTCTTTGCATCTGGCGTACAGTGCAAGAGTTGACTACCCACAGAGATAAAGAATATCTTTCTCCTCTCTTTTTAGTGTTTTTACTATTTGGGGAATACATACAGCCAAATTGCTATCCTACAAAACATACACACACCAAAAAAAACCATCTTTCGGTCCAGTAAGTGTAATTCTGTTGTCAAGGTAAAGCATGAGAAAATGTTTTGGTTTTTTTCATTAACCAATCAAATTTAGTCTTAAAAGCGATTCAGCATTTGTCTCTTCTCTTGCTAGAAAGAATTTAATGAATCCACTCAAATAGCTGGTTACCATTTTCAGTTTCCATTCAAGGTCACACAGATCAGTGGGGGCTCTAAAGGTGCCTGAGAAACTCGATTAACACCTGGGCGGTTTTCTTATCCTGAACTCTGAGATGCTTCGACAACACTTACATCTGGCATTAAGAATTGCACTCCGAGGCACGTACCTACCAAAGCCACATTCACAAATGACAGAAGCACAACCATATTGCCAGGTTTTCCATCCCTTTAAACCTTTCCTGAACGTGTTCAAATTTTACTTCCTTTTTTCAGTATTCCAGATGAGGTCTCCTGCCGGTGCCTTAACAGAATGTCATTACTGCTTTGCCATTTCTCCTGGATAAAACTGATATAACCCAAGGTCGCAATTCCGTTGCGCAGACAGATCGCACGGACAATTCAGACTCAATAGGTAACCGAATAAATGCACACAGATTTTTATGCCTTTAGCTAGTTCAAAATTATAAGCTTCCTGCTTCTAGTAAAAATTCTCCTTGTCTCCATATGAATGACCTTGGATTTCATACTACTCAGTTTAATTTCATTTCTGATACCTTGCTCCCCAAAATCACCCAATTCATCACGTCTAAAATCCAGTCCTTTTTCTCCACACATGAGCTTTTAAACTTTATTGAATTAACAAGCTTGATTAACCTATTTCCCATTTCCTTTTCCTCCCTAGCACAGTCAGTCTGCAGGTGAGGAATTCCACTTGTAAGTCACGTTCAAATCTGTCACGTGCTCTTTGCAGCAGGTATCACATCTTCTCACCTGCACCCACTAAAACAAGTCTCCTAAAAGTCTTCATGTCACTGAACTTGAACTAACACTTTCGCTTTGTGGGAACACGTGATAGGAATTACCAAAATCTTTATGATTCAGATATACCACATTTCTTTCCTCCAGATAATCAGTTATATCCTCCAGACAATCAGTTATATCCTCCAGACAATCAGTTATATCCTCCAGACAATCAGTTATATCCTCCAGGTATCAGTTATATTTCACCAGATGATAGATTAGTCTCATACAATCTACATTTTAGTATATTTAATCAATTTGCTACTGTCTCTTTTCCCTTGTTCTTCCGTCTTGTGTTATACTAAATTTCTCCAGTCACTTTCTCTGCACTGCTCCTGCTTAAATATAGTTCTCATATTTGTTATTTTCCATTCGTTCGTCACCACCTGTGACAGGATCTAAAAATAGCTACAATAAGAACTATAATTTCACATGCTAGCAAACAATGCATACGCTCAAAACATTTACCTATTAACAAAAATTTAAATGTCTGGCAGAGGCATTTCTAAAGAGTTTTGCTGCCACAGACTGGCATTTCAATCCTTGAAACTAAAGCCTGGGGGTAAGAATCAATGGAACAAATTGAAATTATTACGAATTTTGAGGTAGCGGATTGGCGTCCATTTTTCCAAGCTGATGAAAATAAATGATTCCTGATAAACATCGGGCCTTGCTGCAATTAGCATATCTTGAAGGCTTTAGGAGGCATCATACTATAGCATGTACACTAATGTCACGTGCAGGAATAATGAAAAACTCCTTCATGCATCTTTACCCTGAAGATCAGGATTTGTTCCTGGCACTGCATGCTACTTTCAATATCGTATGCAAAAACTAACAGCTACAGAAGTGTCTAAATTGGCATCACTGAGCACTACATAGACCCAGATCGTGCAAGTGGGTTTCCTCGTTTCCTGCTCGGATCCAGATACACATTATCCATATTCTCTTCAGTGCTGATAAGGCCCAAGGACAAGCAACACTAAAAAAATCCAACACTAGTGCTTCATGTGGCAAGTCAGCAAGGCAGACTTAAAACCTCAAAAAACAGAACAAACTTAACCATGACGTAACAGGGTGACTCTAACTACATGTTTCATACACATTGATCTGAAGAAGGTCTTTGCTGCACTTGTAGTTAGCTGCTTGCAACTAAGCCATGGAAGTACCAGCGAAGTTAAGAGCATGACTGAAACAGTTCAGGCCAGGCTCGATACTCAAAATATCTGTAGTTTGATCAGAGGAACCTCATATAAAAGATGCCTCGGCGACACCACTCACTACTTGTTTGCTCAGCTCCCGAGCGGCGGCTTTTATTTGAGGGTGTGTGGCGTGTGTGTGACACTGCACCGTTTGAATAGGCTCTTATGACACAGATAAATAGTCCACGTTTGAAGAATTTTATACCCCACCCCGGATTTGTACCTCCCACACAGCAGCACTGCTCGCTTCTGACCAGAAATCCATTGACTCGTTTTTCCATTAAACGAAGGTCCTGTTCATCCAGATAAGAGGAGATGGAGGATCTGGTGGAAGAAATAGAAGAAACACACCTGGATGGCTGGCAGCTACCAATTATTAACATCAGTACCATACACATTCCTTTTCTTAGTAACGTGGATGCCAGGAAAGGCAAAGTCGCTGGGAACTTCCTAACCAGCAGGATACAGGTCAAGTAGCTTTTTCTGTATCAGCTGGCACAGGCATTTCTAGTGAGCTTGACACTGCACTCTTTGAATAGGCTCTTATGTCACAGATAAATATTCCATGTTTGCAGTATGAGGGAGCCCATAAAGAGAGACTTATATCCTCTTTCGGTGAAAAACGGCCAAGTGAAGCCCATCACTCACCATTTAAATGGCCACCAGCCGGTGAGTAACAGCCAGCCCATCTGATCACCGAGCTGGAGCTTACTGATAAGAAGTCATATTTCATGACAGCTGTTGACTGAGAAATAGAGAGAAAATGCAGCGCTCACAAGAGGGCTTTTGACAGTTGGTGCCGTGAAATGTTTTCATTTGTCACTATGACAGGGAACAACAAAGTTCTGACTGGAAAAGAGGGGATGAGGACACGGCTGTTTTCATCTAACTTTCACGGAGCCTTGGTACACAGGCACATATAAACACACTGAGGTTACTGAATTTTTCCTGATTTTCCTCAATAATCGTATTAACTCTTTGCACTTTATACTATACAGCTAACCACGTATCACTCATGCTACATTATGCATAACGACAATGGATGCAGTCTTGATTTCATTACAATCTAAATCTAAATGATTAATATTTTTTTATCATAACTTTTCTTGTGACTTTTGGCTTATTTCCCACGGACAACAAAGTTTGCTGTACTCTTTCCCTGGTTTTCCCTACTCTTCTGAGACACCTCCCAAGCTGCTTTTTGTTTTTTAACAAAGGAAATTAATTTTGTATTTCTAAAGAGACATCTTGTCCATTCAAGTTTAACAATATTTTTTATTCCACACCTGAAATAATTCTTAATGCCATTTATTCTCCATATAATGCTTAAATCAACTAAATAATCATGAAAACAGTAATCTAAACCAGATATAAGAAGCCTATGGACTTACACGTGAAAAAAAAAAATCCTATTATCTCTGAAGTATTGCTAGCATCATGCCAATAGCAGTATAGTATTTATAAGCTGTCTTACATGCTCCTTACATTATAATTTGCATCAGGCAAAACATACAGCTATTGTAACCCTTACATTTTCAGCAATATATGCCATTGCAAAAATAGGTCACGGTAGCAATAGTCAAGTTTTATCTCAAAGTAAAATAAAATAAATAGCTATTAATAAGCCATTTCTGTCCTGTAAAGTTGCAAGTAACAATGTATTTAATTTCCATTAGGACAAAAACCAGTCTGATGTCATGCTGAGCAGCTCTACTTCTAGAATAGCATTTCCCTCCATTAATTCACCACTAAAAGCAAGCCCTTGCCTATCTACCTACCTTTCTTTTTCCTTTTAAACTTCCCCAAAGCAGGATATGATCCTGTTCTAAAAGTGATGATTTTACTTTATAAACACACATTTCTATATCATTGATCTTCCTGAAAGCTCAGAAACGGCCTTCCTTGTTTTCCTGAGAAACACTAAAAATGCCGTATAGAAGCCTGTTAACAGAGACCTAGGAGAGAAAAATAGTCCTATGCAGAGTCCCAGGGAAGAAGGGAGCAAATCAACTGAGGTGGTAGTGGTAATAGGAAAGGGAAATAAATAAGACTAATGAGGAGGCTTGAAACATGAAATTATAATTTTGTTTACAACGTTTGAGGAAATTTCCATTTTGAAAAATTAAATTAAGAGGAATTTGCTGCTAACCTTTATAACCGCAAAGATACATGAATATCTGAGTCAATTAAGTATGCTCAAATAGGCCTAGGATTAATGTTTGCCCTAATCTATATTGCTACAGAGTATTTAGTTGTTATTGATTAGCCTGCTCTTCTTACTGCTAAATTTATAGAAAGGGAAGACTTACCAAGCTGTTTGATCTCCGTCTTGGAGGTGGTGATGAGGGAAGGTTATCTCGCAGGTATCTCACAATGTTTCAGTTTTCCTAGGGTGCTGAGTAGAAGTAGAAAGATGGTGTTTACAGGAGACCTCCAAAATCTGTACCCATCCCTGGTTGCTCCCAGTTAAGCCTTGGCAGAAAGATAACAGAAAGAAACTCCCCAAGACTACAATATTCCTCATCCTACAGCTCTGTCTTTCTTGAAGTACTCCATAAGGTGCAAATTATGATTTGCCACAGGACAGAAACGCTGTGGATAGAAAAGAGAGTGAGTAGGGTGTTCTGTTAGAGTAGTTTCCACTGTTGTCCTGCACGTCAGCAGTTCCACGAGACCTTCCTCCTCTAGTTACAGTCCCAACTTAAAATTCAAGCTGAAAAAATAACGAAATCTCACATTTGATAGAAGATTAAGTGTTGTTCTTAATAAAGAAGCTATCTGAAAATATCACAGATCTCAAAATATCATATTAATAATACTTCCCTGGTTATAAATCCTTCTCTTGAACAAGTTCTTCTCCTGAACTCGGCCAGCAGACTTCAAGTCTCACGCCCCTACAGTTCAGCTTATCAAGAAGTGGAGGAATCAGATACTCTCTCCAAGAGGTTGATCCACATAAAAGTCAACATACAAGGGCCTCAAGTGTTGCACGTCAGCGGCCTAAACAACTTTTCAAATTGTCATCATCGCTCTGCCAATGAAAAATGTGGCAGTTTCAATCTCTTCATGCACTTGCACTTCGTGTTCTCATTTCCTCAAATGAATCTGCCTGTCTCCTGTGCCTGTTTCTCCCACACTTTTATCAAAACCTGTTCTGCTCTGCACTCCTCATTTCCTTGGGTCACTCACTGTATTAGAGTAGCTTTCCATTCCAAATGGAGAGAATATGGGGAATGATTTCTCCACTTCAATAAACATTTCAGAGAAAGGCTTTCTAGAATACCAAATTGCTCCCAGGAGCACAGACCACTTTTCCTTCAAATAAAATCTTGTTTAGTAAAGGGACTGGAATTATCTTTAATAACTTTGTTTAGCAGCTGATATATGGGGGGGAAGGAAAAAAAAAAAAAAAGAAGGAAAGAAAAAAAGCACTGTGATCAACTAAATATATCTCTATCTCGATATTCACTTATCTTACCTCCATAAAGAAAGTGGGCTTGGTGCCAGCTTTACTATGTGAAATGACTTTTCTTCACACTCAGCAAAAGCTTTCTTGATACTCAGCCCCAGAAGGATATAATATGAATTCAGCCTTCCTCAGCCATGTTATTCATAACCTGCACGCATTTTCTTTTAAACAGTGTCAAAATCCAGAAACTCTAATCAAAGATGTAAATTCCCAGTATAAACTGAAACACACACACACAAACGTAGCCAACAATACTACAGTGCAAATCGCCATCCATCATTACCCAGAGCCTGTGATTAGTCAACATCTTCATGCAAACATGGTGCTTTTCTCAGTTATGGAACCAAAAGCATAGACTATTCTTTGAGACTTCTCATCCTCAGGTTAAATGCAAGTACGTCTCAAAAGAAATTTGTGACCTGGCTTACTGAATTATCAATGGGAGGGAAAAAAAGTCAAATTCAACACAGAGAGAGGGCTTAGAGCTGCTAAAGGGACTGAGCACCACCTCTACTGAGGCTGCTGAGTAGCCTCAGAAGCAGCACTCCCAGTGAGCAGCAAGTCATTACCTTGCAGGTTAAGGGCCTGCCTGTGCCAAAAAAGGACTAACCCTATGCTTCCAAGGTCAAGATCCTGCAGGGTCCACTGGCTTCCTGGGACTGGGAACACCAGGGGATCCCCAGGGTGGGTCATGGCAGGGTCAGGCAGACAGGATTATAATTCCACTGGATATTTTAAATGCTAACAATTCAGTAATGCTCTCCCAGTTTGCCTCTAGCATCTTAGAAAGAGAAACTTTGTTGAAGTTTACTGGAAAAAATTATAAGGTAGTGTCATGATCCAATATCAGATTAAGATTGCAAAGTAATTTGACAGAAGTTAAACCCCTTTGCTTTCCAGCTTGTCCTCCTATGTCAGAAGGGCTGGGGGAGGCTGAGTTTAACTCCTGAATGATGTTCAATTGAATCTTTTATCGTGACAAGGTTCAATACAATCCCCAAGGACGAGATTAAGACACAAACGAGGTCAAATGTCGTATATCCAAAACTACTATTTTGTTATAAAATGTGAAATAGTAAAAGAAAGTAGCAGAATAGAATAAGAAAAAAAGCAGAAATCAAGCTAGGATTTGGGATAGTTTAGCAGAGATAATAGTCACCACCAAGGATCCAGCAACATCTCATTGGTCTTTTTTTCCGGTGGGGAGAGATCCATTTCATCTTTGGTTTCTGAGTCCTTAGATAGTCTAAGCAACCTCTGAGAAAAAAATTGCTTGAGTGTTTGAGGTGTAGCAAAAAAAAAAAAGTGTTTGAGGTGTAGCAACTCTGTAATGAGCAACGCTGTAGTGTTTGAAATGTCCCAGCAGCACAGAGCAGGTATCAATTTGTACGGAGGAGCAAGGCCATCTGAGCTGAGCAGGCCTTATCATCTGCTGCGCCCATCCTTCAGAACAAAGGCTTGTTGAAAGTTTTGCTACTTCACATCCCCATATGAACCTGCTTTGAGAATTTATGGCAGGGGTTGTTTAGCCTTCTACCTGGCCTCTCACAGGTAGCCATCTACTTTCTGCAGTACAGAGCCATGACAAATATTTGAAATGTCCCACGGCTTCAAAAGAGATTCAAATCTTCTCTCGTGCAAAAGCTGGATATTTGGATCGCAGAGCCAGTTCATGCTCCCTCAGCACTAAGCCACGTGCCTGGAGTCTGAGATTGGAGACCGTGACAAGAGTCGTGTTTCTTCTAACACACCATAATTCAAACTTCTTGAACTTCAGCCTTAGAAAATGAAGGAACAGTCATTACCCAAATACATCCACCTAACTTCAGTTTATACTCTTGCTTTGTCTGCTGTTTTAAAAATTTGCCTTATTATTGGTGTCTCTATCAATGATAGAGACATCTTCAAATATTCATCTTCAAATATTACCTGCATAGATGCAAGTAGTGATCATCCAGCTGACAGTAAACTGAGACTGCTTCACTGACTTAGCCCTATAACACCATATTTACTAAATCACTGTACTCTGTGTTGGCCACGTGTTCTGAGACACTCATATCTGCACAGGAATAAAACCAACACTTTGACAAAAGACTCCTTGAAACAGCAGGACTGAAAAGCTAATATAACTGTAAGGAACAGTGCAAAGTACAGACTTTCCCCCTAACTCTTTCTTGCTTGCTACATGATTTAATTTTTTTTATTACTGTCTATGATTCCTATTGGGGAATGATAACATTTTTATTACGTTTTAGTCTAGTCTTTGAGTTTCATTTTAAAATACATGTGACTCATTTTTGACGTTACATGAGAAGTGCAAAGCATCAATATGTCATTTTTAAAAGGTCTAGCTAAACATACTCTGTTCCTTTGGGGAACGAAAGGGGTTTAGCCACAGGTAAAGCTACTTGTCTTCTACACTTGCGTGTAGGAGCGGTACAAGACCATAATCTCTGTCACAGTCAAAACCACCACACTCTTAATACTGACAGAAGCACTTCTCTTTAGCTCCAACATCACAACCAAATGATAGAGACAGAATTTCTTAACTTCTGATTCAAAGCCAGGCTACTCAGAGCAGTCAGCACGGGTGTTCTGCATGTGTGAACATGCACCTGTGTTACCAGCAGAAATGTTAAATCAGGAGCTTAATGCTCATAGAGGGATTTCACTCGCTTAGGTGAGCTTGTTGAGCTAGATATATGCAAGCTCGGAGGTTAATAAATCTTGTAACAGAGCTCCATATGACTCAACAGACAATACTCCGCCTGTTAAAGCTGTGTAAGCAATTTCTTCAGTACATAGCACGCTTTTCTACTTGAGCATGTTTTATCACTCCTGAATGAAGATCTCGTTCTTTGCTGTTGGTTTGCTCTTTCCAGTTGTAGCTGATTATACCCTGCTGCATCCAAAGCAATGGCACAGCTCTCAGAGCCAAAAGAGCTTCCAGATTTTAACTCTAAACCTGCATAGCTCAAATCATCAGAAATTCACCTATCCCCTTCTTCTGGGGTAACAATACCAGGCATTGGTGATATTCAGTCATACACACCCTCACTTAACAACCCCTAGATGCAGTAAACTTGCGAAATACCCTTGCTTCTCTCCTTCAGAACTGCTACTATTTAATTATGTCTGTCCTAGAATATAAATACACTTTTACACTAGTCGTGCTGGTTTCTTCATATTCTACTGATGCTGAAAAAAGAAAAGATGAAATCTCGCAACAAGTAAGTAAATAAAGGTCAGCCCTGATGAAATCAAAACATCAACATATGAGGAAGACTATCAGGCTATTGAAGAGTAAAGTCAACTTGTGAGAACCGTTTTCTCCCGCTCTGCCGTGATTTAAAGTGCACATAATTTCTCATTCTCACTATAATTTCTCAGTCTCACTCCCACCTTTTAAGTGCTTTTTGCTGTATCAGAGTAACATCAGCAAGATTAAGCCCCGTGCGGGTTTGGTTTTTTTCGCTACTCCAGCGCAGGTTTTTCTGTAACTGGTCTGTAAGACAGACAGCATATTTTCACCAGCCTTGTACTAAAAGTGAACTGATGCAGCTATTTCCTTCCCACGTTTGTAATCTAATCGCTCCTGTAGCCACTCGCACACACGGCACCTCATCGACCACTGCATTCGACAATCACAGCAGGAACCACCAGCTTTTCTAAAATCCCCATCTCAGTCCCGATTTGATAAGTAGTGATGCTCAGACAGCTTAATGCATAGGTTATCAAAAGTGAGCAACGTAACTACCCCAAACCTTACCTATTTCCTTGTGGTGAGTGAGGTTGTGACTGTAAATAACCCCTCAGCATCTGCTCCACTGCTTAGTGGCACAAAGAGCAAGAGACAAGTGTCTGCAGCACCACATAACACCGTTACTCAGGTGGTTGTACTTGCATCTAAGCCTTTAAATCTGCAAACTCGTCTGTCTTTCTCACTGTGCATTCCTTGCCTTTGGCTGACACTTCAGCCCTGTTTGGCAACCCTCAGCACTAGATAATTGATTACTCTTTTCACTATCTCTTTGTGCAAAGAGTTACCCTAAACAGAAACTACTGCCTTTAAATGCTTGCATAGCCTGCACACAGGTATTAGCAGTATGTTAAAATGCTATCTCTGATCTATACTATAAGGTTTATTGTTTAAATTAAAATGTTCTCTGTGCTCTCTGAAAGAGGTAATGCTTGCTTTCCCCTTGCTACTCACAAGTCATTAAAAGTTTTTAATTAGTCCATAATTATTTAGCACATAATTTGACTTGCTGTGTGTTATGGTGAATTCATGTACGTAAACAGGTGTGCAGGTGGATATGTTTCATCAGTGAAGTGCATTTAGCAGACTATACCATAATTTACTTTTGCAGGTGGGACATGAACAGAATCTCACCAATATGTGCTGGCATTACAGTGACCGCAACGATTTTTCACTCTGTCTTTTGTCTGGTGTTAACACGTGATTTGCTCTTCCTCGAACACATTGGCTGAGCAAGCTAAGTGGGAAGAAAAAAAAAAAAAAAAAGGTGAGATCAGAACTTAGAAGGAATATTAATGGTATTCAGAACTATTTAGTATCCAAAATGCCTGATGCAACCTTAGTACAGGAAGGAAATACCTTTCATCAGTGAGGATTCATATCTCACCTTCCCAAATGACTGATGTAAACTCTAGCCAGTTGTTCACATGGGTGTTTGGCTATGCTGTCTCAAAAAGAAAGTAGGATTACGCATTTTTAATAGTTTAAGTATCTGTCTGCAGTGGTGAGTCCATCAGGATTATATATATACACCTACTGCTGCTGTTTATCAGAGAACTTGAGCAGTGAAGGTCCAAAATGGATCCATCCAAACCCTTGCATCTCATGATTTTGACTATAAAGGTTGTTAACATCAGCATAATGCAAAGATGTCTGCTAAAAGTCTTTTTCTCCAGACGGTATCAAACACATACCTGTAAGAGCCTTGGCTAACATACGCATTTCAGTCTGCATGATATTTCTTACCTATTTTTAAGCACTGTGTCTGCACTAACTTTCCAATAGCACATTGTAGCAGAGCCACAAGTAAGCACCCGAACACCAAGCCTTATAAAATCTATTCAGGTGTTTCCTCAACATGACCTGGTCAGGAAAAGCACAGACTCAATTATTAATAACATCTTAAAATATTATCTTTGCTGTGGTCTAATTCAAAGTCTGTGTCTCACTGAAGAAATAACAATGCTTATGGTCACTAATTGTTTAGAGTTTTTTTATTTTTAAAAAAAACTTTCTACGGTCTTTGTACTTTTCACCACTCAGCATGTGGGTCTTGCTACAATGAATGACAAATCAATCAATGAGTGAACATATGTAGAGAATTTTTAAACTCACTTTTATCTAAAATATTTCTTAAAACAGTTACATTAATTTAGAATTTTACAGGTAAACTAAAATTGAGCTGTTGTCTTATAAACAAAGGAGAAATAAAGCAAGCAGTAAATTCAAATTATCAGGATTTTAAATTGAATTTATAAGCATACTTTTAGCTGGGCAAAAACTAGCATTTTCAGAAGTGCTTGTATACTCGAGTCCTACTTTACTGCCTGCCCTTCCAAGACGACTTCCACTTTCAGCTGCACAGGTGATTGCTCCACCAAATGAAACTGCGGGATGTGGAGTCAGGAATGACAAATACTTAGTGAGTTACTTTCTGTGCTGCTTCTCTCTCAGTCATTTGTCCAAAGTCAGAAAGAATTTCAAAAGCACAGGGGCTATTTTGCATTTGACCTGGCAAACTAAACCATCCTGCTATTGCAGCTCTATGAGGAATCATTTTTGGTGTGTGCCATGCAACCAAAAATAAATCATCACAACACACTAAAACTAAACCCTTTCTAGGTATTATCAACATCACGGTTCTGATTAAGAGCTTACAGTTTGAAATGACTGTAAAAGAAATAAATCTGTATTCTGCCAGTGTGCAGTTTCTAAACTAGAAGTCCTCAAGTGAGATGAATTACTTATTTACAGAGGATCTAAATAATGCACCAGTAGGATCCAAAGTTGTTATTGCCTAATCAATCTGAACAAAACTAGGTGATGAATTAATACAGCAACTTCATGTTTTTCAAGGACAAGTGGAAATGAAGAAAAAGAATCAGCATTGGTGTGGAATTTATCAGTTTAGAGAACTTTTAGTTAAATTGCTTTCGCATTTATCACGTATTTTAATCTTCCCTACCATTATTGAAATACATTTTATTCAAGCTCAATTAGGTTTAGCATCGCTTTGATCACAGAAATATTTTTTTAAAAAGAGAAAAAAAATAATTCCTTTCTTTAGAAAACATTACTTGAATGGATTTATGAATCTTCCTATCAGTGCTAAATAAATGATAGGACATTTTTCTTCAGGTAATTAAGCATTTTGTTGGAATAAATGAAACAGGTGATATGAAGGAAGCAGAACACAAACTTTCCTAACTCTAGGTTTGACGCTATGGTGTATTCCTACTGAGGATTATGTCCCCTGAGTGACTGCTTCTACATCTTCCAACGCAGTTGAGAAGCAGTCAAAGATGGTATTTCCTAAAGCCCTTGCGTTTGTTGCTCGATTCCTCTGCCCTCTCTGCACCCCTCAGTGCAGCGGGCAAGAGACAGCCATAAGCATCACTCAAGTTTTTTATTCCGCAGTCTGTGCAGGTTCTTCAATTTGCGTAGTACCCCGGCTTGCTGTAAAACCTCCCAACTCTTCCATAAACAGTTTCCTTTCAGAATAGAAAATACTCCTGCCTGGCCACCTGATTGAAGAGGCATCACAATTTGGCTGTTACTGACATCCCAATAACTGAAATCCTGTCATTTCCCACTAGCCTCCTTCCCAGAGCATCAAATACACCTGATTTGCAGTCTGTCAGGCCACCTGCATTTCTCTGTGCCCGCTCACAGTGAGCCTTTAGTTGGGTGTATACCTGGCTGATTAGCGTTTGGATTTGATTTTTGCTGTAGCCCAACTCACCTCCAGATTTGCAGGGAAGAACATTCAAGTTTTGCATCCAAACCCCATCCCTGCAACTTATTTCTACTGCTATGAAGAATGTGCCAATGCACATTAATTAAGGTGCCTCTTTCCTCCCTTTCATCCTAGTTCTGAGAGAGCTCGTGCAATGGAGAAAGTTTTATATCTTAGCCATTTATGTGTACCAGAATGTGTCCTTTAAAACACCAAGCTTTATTTGATTCACAGATTGCTGAATCATTTCTGTGTCTACCACCAGAACAGAGGAGACTTCTCCCTAGTTTGACTAGTAGAAACATTTGATTAACCTGTAACTTAATATCACTCAGCACACCAAAATTAACGTGTCGAGTGCTCAGCACTAGGTTAATACTTTCACATTTAGTTCATTTTCAACAATATGATCTACAGGGAAATTTACTCATTATGCCATTTTGATTGAAGAGCCTCAAACTAATAGGAAAGGTTTCCTGAAGCTGTTAAGAACAATTTCTTTAGTGTTTCCTCTAGATTGAGAATTAGTATTTCACCTGGATCAGAGTCAACTGCAAAAAGATTTTCTTTCAGTTGAGAGCATCTCTAGAGTTTTTATTTCTCTATATCAAATACCAATGTGGTAGAGGCTACCACCAGCAAACCTCTTTCTGTGGCCAGTCACATCTCATATATTAGAAGAACATCATGATGTTATGATTCATTTTAAAATAAATATCGCTACAACTTGTAGGTTTCTAAATCAGCAATGCTGCAGTGAAGATTAAAAACATACAAATATCATGCAAATAGTAGATATCTTAGCTGCTTTTAATTTAATATTTCAGCGGATATCCCCATGAGTTCTCCAAGAATTCGAGATCAAGGAAAGGAAAGAAAAGATGAAAAGACAGACAAATACAGATATCTTTACATGTTATCTGCATTAGCAATTATGGATTTTTTTTTTTCTAAATAGGCAGTAGTATAACAGCTTACCTGGCAAAACTGTAGTCACGATGAATTTGTTCAAGAGTCTAAGTTTACAGCCTGACAGCTCAGAAGATCTGGGTTCACACAGCGTCTTAATCACGTTTTTATTGAGAGAGGTACGTAAGTCATCTTCAGCATTCCTTTGTTTCTTACTGTGTTTCATACCAATGCTTTATTACTTCACCTGGGTTTTGCAAGGATAAAGACAGTGATCAACAAGGCACTTGTAGTGTGGAAAGAAGCAGCCTTTAATACATAACATGCTTTTTATATACTCTACCATAAATACAGGGAAGGAACATCTTCCCAAAACAGCCCTTTTCCTATTGCCAAACTGTTCATGCACGCACACAGCATAACCTTGTCAGAAACGTACAGGAGAGAGAAACTGCAACATCTACTGCAGCTTTCTCTCGTTCACCAGCTTACCAGGGAACATCATTGGTGATGTTTTCAATCACATTCACAAAATCAGGACGCATCAGCAAGAAGACTGAATGCTTGTGAAACTGGAACTGGACACTGGTTTTCTCCCTCTTAGAAGCCGCCTCTGCTGATCTCTCCATATCAGTCTCTTCCCCAGTTTGTCCTTCGATTTTCCTGTCATAAAAAATACTAAAAAGATTTAGTAAGGAAGTTTTTCCAGCAGTGTTCAGATGATCTCAGAAATGTGTTTCTGTTAGGTGGACATGAAATATCCATGGTTCATAGAGAAGCTGGAGTAAAATCTCAGCAGACAAGGACACAGTGAGTAGGAACTAACACGTATCAAGTGGAGTCACATGTTGTGATGTCTAGTGACATTGTGGAGAAAAAAAACATAATTTAAAAAAACCCTGTTTAAATGATAAAATCAGTTCTAATGATCAGTTCTTCAGTGCTAATTCAGTAATGTTGATTCAGTAATGCTGACAAAAATACTACGGAATGTAACTCTACCAAAGGTAGTCGCTTCACATGACCGACAGATGAGATCACAGACCCGATGTTTGAAGGCTATTGTCCCAAATTATCTATCTTCTTTATCGCAAGTGGAGACACTGCCGTGTAAAGCAAAAAAACTTTTTTTGTCATCAAGAATGATACGTGACTCTCCATCTAATCATCGTCACTCCGAAAAAAGTCACATAAACCTACCCTTAACACTCTCCCCAGGACACTGCTCTTTCCAAAAGGCAATCATCTGAGGTAATAGGGAAAGATTTTTTTTTGCTGACCTTGCTTTTTAGCTTCTATATTGTCAGTTCGGGATTCCTTTCTGGGCTTGTGTATTTCTATCCTTTTCAAGCGTTTTCTGAAGAACATTTTTATCGAAGTATGCTTGTGAGGGCCTCTCTTAATCTAGATTTCAGTTAAGCTGTATCCTCATAGATATTTTTAATTTCTTAAATTTATGAAATTTCAATTTATTTATTTATTTATTTATTAAATTTCTAAACAGGAGCTATGTATTCACTGGATCCGTAAAACCACAGCACATTTTTAACCATGCTTCTGGCAACACATACGCTCACATGTCATCATAACAGACTTGTCTATATTACCGTTTCTTCCAAGCTTAGACCTCATTCCAGAAAAAAAAACTATCAAAATATTAGGTAGCCAAATATACCTCTCCAAAACTGGAAGGTCACATTGTAGCAGTGTTGCAGTTTAGAGTCAGGGCAGCCCCAAAACCTAACGGATGCTCTCTGTTAACTCCCCTCCCTCCCCAAAGGGGGAGAGAAAAGGAAACTAGAACAGCTTGAATGAAAATGGAGAATAATAATAAGAATAAAATGGAATATGTACAAATATACACCCAGTATCGAACCCAACCCCCCCGATAGCAAGTACGTCACCGTCACCACTGATGCCATGGAGCAGGCACTGGGAAAGTCCCAGACAGGGCCCAGCAGCAGGCGGGAACTGAGTTCAGGAGCTGGATTCTGGTACTGGATTCAGGAACACTCCGACCAGGATCGAAGGCAGAACGGACAGAGTCCTCCTTGGATTCCAGCCATTGAAGGGACGAGGAAGAATCCAAGCAATTTGTGCAAACCGCTGAGTTTTCATCCTGCTGTATAAATAACTGAAGCAGTCTGGGCTCTGAGCACTGTCTTCCCTGACATAGCTCACCCTTCAAGCTCTACTTCCCGCTCTGAGGTGCTATATTTTTATTTTACATCTTCTCTTCAGAAATATTGTGCTCTGGTAATTCAGAGGCAAATCTGTATATGCAGAGGCCTTCGCTAAAATGAAGGCTGCGAGTAGGACTTCTTTCCGCTGACAGGAAATTGAACCTGTCCCCGTATGGGGGTCAGAATTCAGCCCAAGCAGCACTTGACGGTGCAGATTGGCTCCTCTCACCTCTGACCTGCTTCATCTCTATCCTACAGTCCGTCTTGTCTCCATTAGGAATTTTCTTAAGGCACTTTCTCCATCAGCATGATATTCAAGATGACAATATTCAGTTTCACACTCAAGCAAGTTCTGAAGGGCAAGGCTGTGGGATCTGACTGGCTTAGAAATTCAGCAGTCTGTGAAGAAAACTTGTACAAAAAAAAAAAAATCAGAAGCACAATATTTCATATTTTTTTTGCTAGCTTATAAGTTACATTCAGCCTTTCTCAGAATGATAAAAGGCAATGCATGTGGCCAGAAGTTAGTGGGTGAATACAACAAAGTAAGAGGGTAAGAGGATGCCAAACACCAGTTTGTGTTGGTGATGCCTTCCTCGCTTCTTTTCCTCTCGCATCTCTGAGAAACAATCCCATTGCCTGTTCAAAATTTCATGAGTCAGAACACTTCCCCCAAAGCTTGCTCTCGTGCATCTCCACACCCTTCAGGTGAAAGTGCATCCATCTGAGTGCACGCAGGAGAACACAGACGCACGAGGGGGTTGCTTTCAGTCAGGTTTATTCAGCTAGGGCAGGTAACTGCTTAACCTGTCTGACTGCACAGTATCGATTAAAATAATTAAAGGCTTGCTGCTTCAGTGCTGTAGAGATTTTAGATTGATGTGCCTAAGTGCACATGGAGTAGTAGCAAAGCTCAGGACACCACAATATCAAATATGGTTCGGATTGACTTCCCCCCTGCCTCTTTTTCCAATATAAAGGTTGTTACCTCATCACAATTAACTGTGTCTTGTTTAGTTAATTACTCATGATTATGCCACTGCTAGAGAAATTTAAACATTATAGGGATTTGTCTAACTCAGAAAGCTGTTTCTAAAATACCTCCTCTAAGCAAGCAGCAATTATATTACGCCCTGCTAACACTATGAGCACGTTGACCCGGCTAGTCGTGTTCTGGCAACCACAAAGTGAAAAAATACATAGCAACAGTGACTACTCCATAGAAACAACAACTGTGGAACGAAAGAAAAATGCGCAGAAACAGTCTAAATGCTCGCATTTGGTCATTTCACTCCTTTGGGTTCTACCTTTTCAGTAAAAAAAGATTTGAGGGGAAAAAAAAAGTTCTAACTGAGACAATAAATGCATTATTTATATAAAAATGTTTAAAATATTTTTTTTTTTTAAAAAAAAGAGCTTAGAATTGTAATGCCAGATGATAACAAATCGGGAAACTGGCCAGGGATAGGTAGCCCGAAAGAAACAAAGAGGCACAGAGCTCATTACTGGCTCCCAATGGATGCTACAAAACAGCAGCAAATACTTCAGGGTGATTAACTACCCAGAAATTAACTTTAGGGAATTTTGTAGTAACGCTAGCCTGTGGGAGAGCACACTTATAACTGCTAAGTCTTGTTTCCACTCTCCTTCCAATAAATGAATATCAAGGTAGAGGAATCATTGGTGCAAAGCCATACTTGGCAAGGGAAGCCTATAGCTGTTGCAAAAGGCTTTTCTTGTTTCTAGGCTCCTACACTGATTTTATTCCCTCATTTCTCCACCTGCTTCATCTCTGTTAGTTGTCTTCTCTGCTCTCATATCTTAAACCTCTACATTCCCCAATTGGCTCAAATCCCTTCCTTCTTCCCCTACTGCCACCTTCTTTTAACTATACCCTGGATCTTCCTTGTATTGTCCTCTACCTCTTGGCTGTGTTCTCCATTCTTTTATTCTTCTCTTTCTTGACATTCTCATCTGTTCCCTTCTCAGCTGGTACCTTTGTCCTCCTGTACATGGCCAGGACACCCTGTCAGGAAGAAGAATCCCAAGGAGACTTTTCTCACCTTCAAGGAGCAGCCACAAGAAATCTTTGAGGATAACGTGTCTCAAGTCAGCATGTTGCAACAGGGAGGGGAAAGCTGAAGACTAAATCATCTGTAAATGCTCATGACAGCCCTGACAGCTCTCTGCACTGCACAGATAAACCACAGTTTCACTCTCAGCTGTAAAAATTTTGGCCAAGATACCAGCAACTGCAAAACCAGAATCCTGCATGAAGTATCAAATAAATTTGGCTCTCAACTATGGCGAATGAGCTCATGAAATGTGGCAGCAGCTGGAAAGAAAGAGGTTTAATTGCTACCTTCTTATTCACTCAACCAGTTTCTACTCAAACGTTCCCCAGGTCTTCTGTGGTCAACTGATTCCACATCTGTATTTCCTTACAACGCGTGGACATCGTATGGAGTGCTTCTTCAGGAACCTGCGCATCTTCTTTTAAGAAAATTCAACTTCCCTGCTGTTAATTGTGAGGGTTAGCATTAAAACATTCAAGGCACTATGGCTTAAACCAACAACTTTTTGCTTCCAGACAGTGTCCATTCCAGATATAATCATCTTCAGAAGTACTGCACTAACTTGGACTTTACATTTCTTAATGCCACTTTTAATTTTCATTAGAAATAGTGAGAGAATAGTTCTCTCTCTTGCAGTGGAATCAAAAAAACCCAAACAAGACAGAATATCTGTGTGACTTTAGAAGAAACCATCGAACCAGGTAACACGGGAAATGGAAGAGAAAGAGACTCACGACCGACTTCAGATCTCATGTCTGAGCAAACAGGGTATTTTGCAAAGCTCAGAAAACGATCCTTTTTCTAACTCATGTTCTTGAAGTGCAGCATGTAGTCACTGTTCCCTAGACACGCAGATGGTACTGTCTATGTATAGAAAGCAGTTTGACTCCGAAATAAAACAGAGCTAATAGCATGGAAAGCAGAGTAACACTGGTTTTCTAGGTTAGGTTAACTTGAACTAAGACAACCGTTTCATACTCTTTAAAATTTCTGCTATATGCACGAAGTTTTAACTGTCACTTCCTTTTTAACTCTCAGAAAGAAAAAAAAAAAAAAAAAAAAGCAATTTTCTGGACTCCTTTGCTGACCCCTAGTGAGCCTCAGCTCCAACAGGTTCAGGCACACGAGTGAGCCCCTTATCATCTTAACTTTGACAATCTGGCTGCTGAACCTCTGAGACTAAAAAGCAGATTATGTCCAAAAGACATAAACTTTGTATCTGTAATTTGTATTTTATACATGTAAGGTTACCAGTTATCAGTGAAAGATAAAACTGTTCAGATGAAACATCAGCTTTCGATAGAATTTTGCCCTGCAACTATGTTAGGAATAGCATATTTGAGCACTTGGATACAGCCGTTAATCAAAGTCTCAGTGTTTAAGCAGCTTTTTGAAAGTCGCAATAAACTGTCTAAGTGTAATATACACTTCATCGCTTAACTACATTTAAATGTAATGCTATAGTTCACCTTTATCCGTGATAAATTTCAGACTCAAACTCTATTACACCTCTCAATAAACAACTACCTTAAAGGCCCTAAGTAAGGGATTTTTTCTGTTGCTAAATTTCAAATAAAATTTCTGTCATCAAAAGGCAAATTAGAACTTTCATTTCGTGCCAAATTTGTGTTGTTTTTTTTTATTGAAAGCATGCTTTCACTCTATATGCATGTCATATTTTCACAGCTCACTTGGTTTAGCCTGAGCTGCAAAAGTTTTTTGTTAACAGGTAACGAAAAGAAGTGTACCACTTCATATGTCATTCACTAAGATTTATACTAGTTGCAACTGATATATCCAAAATTATTACTTCTACATTTACCCTTTACAACAATAACTATGGGTTTTAAATAGTATAATCAAGGAAATACTAAAAGTCTCACCGAAAAAAAAAAAAAAAAAAGAAAGTGGGAAGAGAAATAGGCCATGCAAGATTACTTCATCAAACAAGTTCAGGAACAGAGCTGCTTTCATTTCAAAAGCTTTCACCTCTCAGCCTTACCCTTGTTTAGATGAATGGCATAAGCTGCTTTGTTCTCATTCTGATTGTCTTGCTCCCTCCTCAGATGTCTCTCATCTCCACTTAATGCAAGGAACGATTTATTCTTGAGAAAAAGTTCGAAGATGGGTTTTTATTGATTGTTCCATTGCCATGGCTTGGCTTGTAAAACCCGTAAGCTGCAAGATACAGTAATGCGCACCAAAGCTGTGAACTGTCTAAAAATAAAGACATTTTTACTGTTTCTATGCTTTTCACTGACAGAGCCTTTTGCAAACACCAACAATTTAATCCTTGGAACATACCTGATTTCTATATTCCCAGTGCACTTATACTAGAAAAGGAAACAAACTCGGTGTGATTAAAATCACCGAGAACCGCATCCAAATTCCAAACGCTCGCTGCTCCTCAATATAAACTGTTGACTTGTGCTGGTTTCAGTAGAACCATGGGCACTGTGAATCTACAATACGATCAAGCTGAGATAATTTGGAACAGTAACAGAATTCTCAAAGATTTGATGTGATAATTGAACACACAAGGTATGCCTGAAACGTTCCTCTCAGGCGTGAGAAAAGCAGACGTACGCTCTACGTGTCGATCATCCAGTGCCTGCATAACCTACTGCCCGTCTCAATAACTGTTCTGTAGTTCAATCCACAGCTGGCTTTAGGGACAAAGTAGCGTATTTTCATTTTATGTTAACAAAAAAAAACCAACAACATTAGAAAATGTACCAGTTTTCATCACAATGCAGTCAACCAGCAATGCTTTCACCGGACAAAAGAGGCAGGCACAGCACCTCTGCACCCAGAGTACATCTCTGATTAATTAATTAATTTGAAAAATGTTCTTGTTAAAAGCACAACAGTACAGAAATCGGAGCAACAAGCCAGATCCCCTGTTGTATTTAAAACGAGTGCTCTTGTAACACATGCATAGTTAGGAACCAAATGTGTGCCAACTCTTCTAAAAGAAATCTACCAGCAATCAATCTACAGATACTGGAGAGAGTCCAGTGAAGGGCAACGAAGATGATGAAGGGACTGGAACACCTCTGCCATAAGGTAACTCTGAGATACTTGAAGATAAGCCGTGATACAAGCATATTTACCATTGAAAAGTAACACTGTTCAAATCAATTAATCTTTATTCAAGGTAAAATTAAGCACACAATAGTGAGACAGGAACACTAAATCTTTGTCATGATTTATCAGGACATCAAAGGTAGTACTTCCATCTATTTATCAAACTTGATATCACTCTAAGATTTAGCATTTTATAAGCCTATTGTAGAGGTTTCTTGAGAACAATTTTCTAAAAATACCGTAATGGAATCTATGCCTTAGAAAATATCTTTTTTAGAAGAGATACACTGTATAGCTGATAATATATTGATGTTTACATTTAAAAAAACACCAAGCCAACAGAGAAGAACTCTTAGAAACTTTGTCTTTAACATTACTTGACATCACACAGAAGTGCTACCCCACGAAGTACCCAGTGCTCTGGAGGCTGCAGGGTTTTAAGATCCATAGCAGCAATGTAATTGACATCTGTTCGAATGATCTTCTTGTAGACTGGACAGGAATATAGACGTGGATCTTTTGAACCTGAAAAGACAGAAGAGACATCAAAAATAACGAAACTAAGTTGAAAAAAACAGAGTTGTAAGGGACTGGGCGTAAGGCGAACGTAAAGTTGAACCAAAGTTCAGTAACATGCAGCTCTCCATCGCCAACAAAGAAAACTCCTACTGGATTCTCACACCACTCACTCCTGTGTTATTGCCAGCTAAAAGCTGCATACGGCTTGAAATTCCTGCAGGTTTAAGATTTAATATCAGCACCTAGGACCTGGATGCAGCAAGAAATGTAACTGGACACTCTAGCATGATTAGCATGATTATTAGTTCAGTCTGCCCATTGACTGAACTAATTGTTCTGACACTAATGCGTCAGAATAAGAAATGTTCTATTTGGAACAGCCTGTTTTGAAATGCATTTAGTATTTCAGAGTATAAATTGTCAACTTCTTCACTGCAGAATTAGAAGAGCAGTGGAGTCGTGCTTAATACTTCAGTGTTGGTTACTTAGCATCTTGGCTGCTTTCACAGGGACCGTGCCTCTTATGAAAGAGCTGCACAAAATCCTGGCAAAATATCCTGTATTTTGCTTTGGATTTTGATTTGGATATTTTGCTTTGGCTTTGCTGTTGGAGTTAGAATACTTTTCAATAGAAGTTCCCAATTTTACATTCAACAGTGAAAAACCCTATCCTATTTTACACCCTTATTCAACAGCATTTCCTATGTTATACACAAAAAAAAACCCCTCACATTAACCTGAGTTATACATTTTCACAGAACAGCACTGTCCTTCAGCTTCCTAAGTTTCCTTTCCACTTTTATCGTCCTTTTCTGCCTAAAAACCAGAATGTCTTCCACTGTCTCACTCCAGTTCTTACTTCTGTTAAGCTCAAAAACAACCCTGTCCAGAAAAAGAAAGAACTGTTTTTGTAAATACACACGTTACATAAATAACACGTTATCCTTAAATAAGTTATGTAAGACATAGTATTTTAATATATATATATGTTGTGTATGCATAAATATATAAATTTTATATTTATAAATTACATTGTTTTGGGGATGTGGAAAAGAGATTATTTAATTTTAGATTACAGAGGTTACAGAGCTTATGTATATAAATGTTGATCTTCTCCATCTTGGACACATCTTGTCAACAGAAGACTAAATGCAAGCATGTTTGACAGAGGAGGCAGAGAACAGCTCATTTGTAACGAGTTCAAAAAGTTATTAACATCTAAGTATTAGGAAAAAAAATTGCCCATTCTCTATTATCAAGGCTCATTTTGTATGGAAGACTGGGAAGCCTCCCCTGTTGAAAAAATTCAATATGTACACAAGAATAGCAACAGCTACTTGAGCTCAAGCCCATGCAGTTGAATTAAAAGTTACAATGAATTCTGTCAAAATAACAATCTGGTTGCTTACTATTATTCACTGCATATATCCTTATAACCGGCATCATCTCGAAGAGCACCTTGGGTTTAGATTCAGTGAGCCTCATGTTTCTTCTGTCCCAACCAGCTCCTTCCAAATACAGCCCATAGACATAGACACCTTCCAAAGGAGGGCTTGTGATATCGTCCTTCATCCACTTGGTGACCTCACTGCACAGCACGACACTGTCAAGAGCCCATCCTTTGTTAGCTCTTGTTATTTCCTGTCCAAAACAAATAAAAGCATGGAGGTTACATTTTCACATGTGCACAGAACCATTTGGTTTTTTTCCAAGCGTTGATCAGAAACACATTTGTATGGTCAAAACTTTGCCTCTTCAATATAAAATAAAACACCCCGATTTTTAATGATATCGATGTTTACAGCAGTTTGATTTCTCTCTAAGCTAGCGATGTCATGGTACTACAAGATATCTTTCAGTCCTTTACCTACTCTATTTGAGTTTCAAACTATTATGTATAATATCTTAAGAGCACACGGCAGAACGCAACCGCTGAATGGTCACTGGCTCTCGCAAATAGGAAATTTCCACAGGGCACGTGCTAAGTAAAACAGTTTCAATAACAAAAGCAAAATGCAGAATTTGCTGCATATTTTCCAGCGTTACCTTTCTTTTCCTGTACCTATACGCTTCATTAATTGTATTCTTAATAATGAGTAAGATCTAACTCGGATCTAAAGCTACATGAAGAAATTGCCAAGAAACCGGAAAACACTTGAAGACAGACGTGCTCATCTCTCTTGAACGTGTTGCAACCAACACAATCACCAAGTAGACAGAGATACATCCATTAACAAATACATCAAATTTCATCCTTAGTAGGCATTAGTAAAGGAATCTCCCACTTGATGAAGAGAGACTGACTCAGCTACTGAACTGCAGAAGTGTAATTTAAGATTAATTTGAAGTAGCTGTTCCGGCAAGTCTCCAGCCAGGTAAGTACTGAACACAGACCAAAAGGCAGAGGGGAAAAAAAGGACAATAAATCAATGGGTTTAACACCATTTCTCAGGAATATCTCAATGATAACAAGAGATGTGATTTCTCCAGTCTACCTGGGGTGTCAGTCAAAGCAGGAAATGTATTTTAAACACCTTTGTAATTGATATACTGAAAAAGTATGTGCAGCGGAAAAACACTTCACTCTGGAAATTTTAAACAGTTATACAGTCATTTATCTTCCATACTGACATGATGGAGCCACGGGTTTAACTCAATCTTCATCACATAATATATATATTTTTTACAAGTATATCAAAGAAAAAGCAGAGTGGACTTTCAACACAATTTACCTGTCTCATTGCAGTTAAAAACCCTTGAGGATTAAAAAATCCTGTCATCCAGAAGCAGTTTGGTCGGCTTTTGAAAATCCAATTGTGGAACTGGTGGTTTCTTTCTAGAAGCTCAGTAAACCAGAAACCAAGCGTACTGGAAGCCCAAGATGCCTAGAAACAGTAAGCAGCATGTTCATTCTTTAGGTTTATTTAACAGCTTTAAAAGATCATATTCATGTCAAGAAAAGGTAATTCCTCCCAAGGCAGTAAAGAATATAACATCAGCAAAGCATATTTAAAGCTTATTTTTCATATCAGCTTTTAACCTGATAGATAAACGTTGCATCCCACAAGCAAATTCTTACTCTTTTCAAGTTCATTGCCTGCCACTCCATTTAGCCCTGCTTAATGCTCCCAGTGGTAACTGTCCATCTTACAACGTTCTTACAAAATTTAGAGAGCGGTGTAAACTAGGAAGAAATATTGTACACGTGTTTTTCTGAAGCCAAGATGAATGCAGGATTTCTGCCAAAACAACTCTGCTTTTTATGAAAAGAGCTAAGGAAAATTGAGCTTGTAACACGCAAAGATTTACGATGACATTTCTCTTTGAATAGCTGTATCGTACTTGTGCTGTGAAGCATCTGGTTTGGTCTAGGTTTCGTACCATGAAAAGACTTGGTCAATAGAAACAAAACAAGCAAACAGCAAAACAGCCTCCTCGTTTTTCTTTCCATCTGTTTCCATTAACAGCTCCAGTTGTCCCTGAAAACAATTTCTGTGGGGCGAGGATGAGAGAGCTGGAACTGTTTAGCTTGGAGAAGAGAGGCTCAGAGGAGATATTATCAACATTTATACCTCATGGGAGGAGATTGGAGGATGATGGAGTCAGGCTCTTTTCAGTAATAAGAGATGAGCCATTGGGGACGAGACAAAATATAGGAAATTCCATTTAATCATAAGAATTATTTTGTTTCATGGGTTGGGTGGTTGTTTTTTACTGTAAGGGTGATCAAGCACTGGAATGGGTTTCCCAGAGAAGTGGTGGACTTTTGATTCTGCGGAGTCCTGTCAAACCTGCTCTAATTGACCCTACTTTTAGAAGTGGGGTTAAACTAGAATATCTGCAGAGGTCCTGTCCAGCCTCTATTTTTCTTTGTGCCTCTGTGATTGCAAACCTTAATCTCAAAGAACAGCAATAATGTAGTCCACTACCTTTTAAAACCCATCATCACATTTTAAATTATTCTCTCCTCTCTAGCTTTTTATCCTGCCAATATGCATGTCCTGGTTTTGGACGGGATCGAGTTCATTTTCTTCCTAGTAGCTGGTGCAGTGCTGTGTTTAGGATTTAGTGTGAGAATAATGTTGATAACACACCGATGATTTTAGCTGTTGTTAAGTACTGTTGACATTAAGTCAAGGATTTTTCAGCTTCTTGAGTCCTGCCAGCAGGAAGGTTGGAGAAGCACAAGAAGCTGGAAGAGGACACGGCCAAAACAGCTGATCCAAAGAGGCCAAAGGGATCTTCCGTACCATATGATGTCATGTTCAGTATATAAACTGGGGGAAGATGGCCGTGAGGGGCTGATTGGTGCTCGGGGGGGACTGGCTGGGCATCACTCAGCGGGTGGTGAGCAATTGCCTTGTTCATCACTTCTCTTTCTTGAGTTTTATTTTACTCTTTTGTTATCTTCCTTTTCATTACCATTATTATTACTATTATTATTTTGCTTTTATTTCAAGTATCAAACTGTTCTTATCCCATTCCATGCATTTTACTTGGCTTTGATTCTCCTACCCACCCCACGGAAGCAGGCAGAGGGCAGATGCATGGTGCTTGGTTGCTGGCTGGGGTTAAACCACAACGGTGCAACAGACTGTTAAAATGGGAAATACCTGCATCTCCTGCATTAATTCCTACTTTAATGAAACAGAGAGGGCTTGTTTCATCCGTGTTTACTTTAGCCCAAAATCTGCTCCAGCAGTTGCACAGTCCTGATACACCCTTGCATTTGAAAACAGCTTTTACTGTAGATCTAGAAGTTGAACTGAGCTCTACATAAATAACTTCATCATTTTCCTTACAAAACAAATGATGTACACCTACTTTTTTCCAGCTAGCAGGAATCCTGCCATTATACATGCAGTCTAAAGCATCCCTCAGATTTTCACTCATAACAATTGTCCCATCAATTGCAAGTTTTAGATCAGTCAGCGTGCTCCTCACTAAGGAAATAACTCTCTGCATTTGTTCAATTTCCTGTCGCAAAAATATGTTCATAGGCTGAAAAGGTCCAATGTTCTTTAGTTTCTCTTTTACCTGTAGGTAGAAAACCAAAAATCCTTCAACAGAAGTGAATAAAAACTGGTGGCTCTATGTCAAGTTTAGGCATCACTACAATTTTTAAGACATAATACTTTTATTTAGGAAGTTAAACGGTCAGTTTAGCACCTTCTTTGAATCCTCTGTAAGACAGAAATACAAGATCTGTTCCAGGAGAAATTGATGATGTTAAGACTGGCTATAGTTTTAGTTTAACTCGTGATTTAGTCCATGTATTATTCTATCTTTGCTGAAGAAGAAAGCAACCTAAGAAAACCTTCAGCATGTAAGCTGAATACCAACAGGAATATGTAGGTGAAAGCTCTTAATACTTTGAGAAGCATGAATACACTTGCAACACGACCTCACTTCTCTACAGTGTCAACAACCTTAGTTAAAACCTCCTCCGTGGCGCAAATGACAATTTGAGCATTAAGTGGTTTAATATTTTGAAAAAGCTCTTACAAAAGCACTTCAGTGTACATTTAGTGACTTCATTATAAATGTTAAGAATCTAGTCAGACTCCTTTTGAAAGATGTTTTGGAAGTCTTGCCCGTATGAATGAATTCAGATGTGCTTTTTTTTTTTTGCTTCCCCTCCCCATTCACACAAAGCAAGATGGAACGAATTTCATTAACTCACTTCAAATGGTACGTAATCAGCAGGAAGCTTTTCCAGCATATCATCAGCCAGTCTGGCTACAGCTGCCTCTCGAGTTTCACTTCCTCCACCAGAGCTATCTTTCGGCTGAATACCGAGGATGGCGTCCAGCACACCTCTGGAAAGCGTACTTTGGTAAGTGATATCCGCATTGGGGTGCAAACCAAACACCTCTGGTGTGTCATAAGCAGGAAGACTCTACGTAGTAAATGTAGAAAGATCACAACTGGAGATGGATTTGCAAACTAACTAATAACAACAAAAAAAACACAAGAAAACCAAGTAACAAAACACAAAAATCCAGAGTGTTTACATTGTAAATTAAAAGGCTCGATCTCTTCAAACAGTTTTAAGGCAAATAATTTACTGCAATCGAATCGTCATGTCACAGTCCAAATCACAACAGGTTCAGTTTTAACCGCTACGCACTATTTCAATAATCAGCTTGTACTTTCATGCATCTACACTTATTTCTGTGAGGTTGCACTCACTGTCTGGCCTCCATTCTTTGCCCTCTTTAATAACTGTATGCCTTGAGGTATAGCCCTCAAGTAGGTGACATGAAAAGGAAAAGATTTCTGACACAACAGACAGATCTCAGGGTCCCTTCCAACCCACAGCATCCTATGATTCTATGTCAATAACAGTGATGATAATTAGATGCCACCAATAGATACGCAAGCTGTTAGAAAGCAATAGAGAATCTGTCAATAAAGGACAAAATGCAGGTACTCTGAAGAAAAGACAAAATATAGGGACTCAGGAACTTGTGAGAAGCAAGTGAATTGGGGCTTTCTGTGTTGAAAAGTTTTCATTTACCAACCTGTATGTACTGAAGATACTGATCCACCACAGTGCATTTGGGTATGCCATACCCTTTGTAGAAGCTGAATTCTTGACTTGACGTATTTTCACTGAACCAAATCTTTACAAAGGTGTTCATGAGTCTTTTGTCATAGTCATCCGTCACACGGCCGCCATACTGGATCTCACCTATCATGTAATGAACAGCGCTCCAGGAGATCCCCTAAAAACAGGCAGAAAGCACCGATTTCAGGTAATTCTCTTCTCACCTATGTGCATCTCCCTTAGGAAGAACAGCTGATTTACGAAGTCCTGCATCTCTGTCCCTTTTGGAAGAAAGTTGGTTTCTTACTACTCTTTTTTTTCCTATAACCCTGCATTCCCTTTAAGGATTTTTCAAAATAGAATTCATCGATAACTAACTCAAGAGGCTATTCTGGTCTCTGGGAAAGGCACAGCTACATTCCAATCATGCTTTCAACTTCACTTAAAATGCCAGTTGCAAAGAGATCTGCCACAGACAACTGACAATATGGAAGTGAGGAATGTAAGAGGAATTAGTACGTATTCATTTAAGGCCACTTTCCATTTCTTTATGTTGCCAAGATAGTTTGGAGGAGCCAAATTGTCACTATTTTTACTCAAAATAGATTCAAACGAAAGAATATTTTAAATACAGTGGTTCATTTTTAACTATCTGACTTACTTAGCATTGAAAAGAAGGTCTATACTTCTAAGGCTTATAGTTTTGAAGTTTTCAGGGGAGACGGCTGGGAGGGGTTTGTGTTTTTTTAATGTGCAGGTTAATATAGAAATTCAACATGCACAGGATTAGAAGTCTAATTTAAGCCTGCTGCTCTACAGATGTGTGTACTTGGAAGGTTGAGTGTTTGTGGAAAGAAACAAAAGACTAATTGAAAACCATATTTGTGTTTCAGTGATTGGGAACCACGTATACAAATCCCACCACTAGAAAGATCCTTCGCCCTAAAACAAAACCATCAATTACCTTCTTGGCATCTACGGCATCCAAGTGGTTTTGAATGAACTGCACAGTAGCATTGAAATCAGCTTGATTAAACTCATAGGGAATATTCCAACCCAGAGATCCAAATTTGCGTCTTTCTTGAACAGTGGAGTGAAGAAAGGCTACCGCGTACAGCATCGGCTTCCATTGCACCATGTCACTGAAATCCAGTAGATCCTGGCTGACGCCTGTTGATTGTAAGCGGGCTTTAGAAAAAAACCACAGTATTCTTCAAAATTACTCCAAATCAGTGCTAAAGGATCGCTTCTAGCGATATTCCGTCGGCTCTCTGCCTCTTACAAGAGTAAATTACTGTTCCACAAAGTGTTCTATGCTGGAGACGGCTTATAGCATGTTATTATGTTGCTCAAATTAAAAGAGCAAACTTCAGGGAAAAAAAAACACCACAATTAGCTAAATTCAAATGAAGGTGCTTTCTGCACAGACGCTTTGACCTTTATTGTATGTCATGTAAAAAAGCATTTAACAGCCAACAAAGATTAACGTGTCGCTTTTTTTCCAAAAGAAGATTAAAAACTGAAAGCTCTGAACTGAGGTATGAGAAGTGAACAGTTGAGAAAAGAGAAAGAATTTGCCTTTTTGCTGTCCAATTAGCTCTGGCAACAGAACTTCAGCATATCTTCTCTTCCTTTTAATTTTCACAACTTCTTGCAGAAGCCAAGGATCAATGTGCGTCCCGGCATCATTGTGGTCAGCTCCTCATAACCAGTTCACGCCTTCGGTCAGTGGCTACAATATGACCACAGCAGAGAGTCCAAAAATACGCAAAATTTAATTTTAAATCACTACCAATCTGACACTCACCACTGTATGTTCTCTTCAGTCCAGCCCTGAGGCCTTGTGGTGGTTCGTAGGTAAACTTAATAGACATTTGAAGAAGAGTGATGGGGAACTGCTTGTGAATGTCAGTTGTCATCCACAAACGGAAGCTTTCATGGACAGTCTCCGTCTCTACTACAGTATCCATCAACTCATCCAAAAAGTGAAGCCCAAGGTGGCAGTTCTGCAGAAGTGCCCAACCTCCCTACGTTTCAAACAACGGAATATAAAGTTACCAACATTGTTTACAAACCAAAATCACTCTTTGTTTGTGCTGTAGGTTAGGAACAAAGTCAACGCATCTAAGCTATAGGAAAACATCGCAGGTTTAAGTGTTTATAGCAGCTGTGAAAGGAAAAAATCCTCCACAGTCAGTTTTGCACCAAATCCAACCTTAATCATTGGATTTCTTGTCCGTTTCATGTACAAACAGAAAGCAGTATCCGTAACAATGGTACACATCCAATTAACCGAGTATTTTGTCTCCGAAAGAAAGCTCCTGTGAGCTAAGCTGTGAGCTGTTCCTTCTCAAGGCATTGTTACCTTGCTTGGTTTTATCATCTAAACAAACGCTCCTTGCTTGTCCAGTCTGGTCCTCTCAAGCATTCTCTATCTTTTCCAGTTCAGAACATTTAAAATATATCTGGACACGATTATATTGCTGATAAACACAGGTAAATCTTAATTTATATAGGGGAGTTCAGAAGTAGCTCCACAGAGCAAGCTGCTAAACCTTGTTACTCACACAGGTCACAGGCTTGGAAAATAACCAAATATACTTACTTCATCTAGTGCTATCAATCAATAGAGATCAAACTTTCTCACATGAATTATCGTACTTCATATAAGCATCTCACATACCTCTTCACTAAGAGGGTATGTGAGACAGTGTGGGAAAGTAACGGTATTTATTTCTCTTAACTAAACAAAAGGAGCTCTGCCTCCTTATCTTCTGAATTAATTTCTTCTCATCTCATCTGCTCATTAGCTCTTAACGTGAAGCTGTCAAATGAGAATCTGAAGCAAAAGTCAGAGGAAAACTGGGAAGAAGGTCATAACAGGGACACAAGAAGTTTAATCTGTTCGCCTCGGCAGACAGCAGCACTACCACCTGAGGGGCAAAGCAGGCGAAATTGGAACATTTCAGCTTTTCTTGCTCATACAGGAAATTTTACTCTTTAAAAGTTCACTTATTCACCCCAATTCAAAAGCCAGACTACAGGAATATAAGATATTTTGCTATACAGCCTTGTTTTTCTCCAGGTTATATAACTACCAATAGTTTATTTGGAATTAACCTTCTTCATTTAACAAAATACGTTTGTATTACTAAAAATACAAACCTGAAAAACATCATTATTAAATACTTGCTGAAGAATATTTGATATTCATGCAATCCAAATAATCAGTTCAGTTATAGCCATTAGTCAACAACCTACAACAAAAACTCCATTTTGTATGAAAACATTGATATCTGCACAGTATCAAAAAGCTCGGTGCGGTCGATTAAACGACTGTGAAAAGACACTTATTTAGACAAATAAGAAAAGGACACTTATTTATACAAATAACTAGAGTTTCTTGCATCAGCACTAACTACCCACCAAACAACTTTATTTCCTGACAAGATTTTTATTTCTAAGCGTTTAATACAACCAAAAAAAAAAAAAAAGAAAAAAAAAGAAATAAAAAAAAGAAGAGAAGAGTAGATTTTTCTCTCTTACTTGAGCCATTGTCTGCTGTAGAAGTTTACGAGCATGGACTTCTTGCCCCTGGCCCATGGAAACACAACGTGTCTCTGTCTTCAGTCTTTTTCCCAAAGCAATAATTGAGTCCGTAGGATCAGAGCCCATGGAAAGAAAGCAGATGAGCGGAGTACGTCGATCTGACTCTTCCCATGTCTTCTCCAAGTCTAAGATGACGCCCTCTGCGTATTTCTCCCCCATTGTGTCAATAATGTATTTTCTTGCCTATATTAAAAAGGGTGAATCGAACTTGTGATGTAATCATGCAACAAATTTATTTTTACGTGTTAAGATATCCTACTGCCTTTGATGGTGCTATTTCTTAGAGCCTTGTAAGACCAGTTAAAACTTAAGATGTGATTTTTCTATTACATACATTTGCATGTAATCGATATATAATACCCATAATGACAGTATAATAAAAATAATAACATTACTAAATCTTTAGAAAAGTTTCAATGATTTAAATACTGTATCTCCACAAGATAGCATAACTCCTAACCTTAAAATTCAGATTTGCTTTCCAAATACTAGAGAAAAAAGGAAAGATACGCTTCAAAAGGTGTTAGGTCTTTCCCACCTTCATGCTTAAACAAACAATGAATTAATAGTAGTAATGATGAAAATAATTGTCACTGAACAGAGATCCAGAGGAACTGGTGAAGCTCGTTTCTGTTATTCCTTACTTTTTTTTTTTATTTACAAAGTTGTTAGATTATTTTTCCTTCTCACTAAGGAGTAAAAAAGGCTCCTTCCAACAGTCTGAGATTATCTTTTTTTCGGTATTCTTTTCTCCTACCTTGCTTTTGTCTTAGATCAATCTTGCCCTTAATACCACTAGGTTACTTCTCAGAAGATGTTCAGCATTTTCATAAAAACATAGTAAGATGAAAGCGTATCTTGCCCCCATTAACCAGAACTGAGGAGCTAATTTTGCATGATCCATTTCAGACACGGAGATTCACTGCACAGCACCGTTTAACCTCCTGTTGACCGCACTTACACCAATAATTATGGAGACTTGCTCTGAATTCACAATGTCTAAAGGTTTGCATCTGTAAAACAACACCACTGCTAGTGATGCAGTCTGACTTCAGTAAACTGCCAACCGTTGCTCTGAAATTGTCAGCAATTACAGAATTCTTACTCTTCAGTGCTGCAGAATAATACTTAAAATAGGCTTCTAGAGATGATTTTTAAAAAAAAAACACAACAAAATAAGATTAACCATCCGAAAAAACTTTCATTTTATATTTCTCGCTTTTACAAATAGATGGTTTTATTTTATTTTTTTTAAAGCTCAACCATTTAATAAACTTTAATTTCACTTTTCTCTCTTTTCTAAATAGATTAAATTAGAGATTTTTGAATAGGCCTTATCACAGATTTTTCTAAGGTAGGTCTAATTCTTCCATGCAAGAAATGACTCCTCAATTAAATTGTTTTCATGCTTTGTTTTCTGTCAGCCAATTGAGTTCATTGGAGGACATTTCCACAATGCCAGTGAATAATATCAACAAGGGCAGTCAAAAATACCTTCTGAACTGATAAAGCAGAAGTGGACAAACATGTAAGTTTCTACATGAAATCTTATCACCATAATAAAATTATTGGCTAATATTTGTTCAATATATTGCAATAATTTTGATAGCACTGCCCTTGTAAAAAATGCATAAATTGTCTGAAAAAAAATGCAGAAAATGCCGTGTAAATGTCCATTACAAAGAGAAGTTTAGCATTAAAGAGAAAAGTACCGAACTGCAACTCCGTAACTACTATTGGAATGACACCTAAACAGACTATGTTGGCTGTATCAATGTACCTGAGCTATGGTCCTGTCAGGACACCAAGATCTGATAAGAAGAAGATGTCTGAAGCAGTCCAGGGATTGACCATAGCTGCTAGGAACCAGTTCTTCTTCAGGATTCTCACTATCAAACCAGATTTTCCACTGTTTCTCTTCTCTGGAAACCTGCATTTATACCATCAAAGGGGTAAAGGTCGCTAAAGAGACAAGTCACATTTCAATTGCCACTAGGTCACAGAATTAAATGGGGGTCAGAGACACGTAATCCACACAGAGGCAGTTGTGTAAGTGTTGTTAGGACACAGATTTCGTAAGGTGTTTTTTTTAAAACAGTCTATCATAGGTTGCTAAGCAGTTGTGGCCATAATCGTGGCTGGCTGCTCTCAGTTTCATTCTATTCTAGAAAAATGGACATTTTCCCACCACATGCCTTGGTCACTACCAGACAATCACCGTCAAACAAGATTCGTTTTAAAAAACTCCTACTTACTTCATCGAGAATATCTGAAAATGGTTTCAGCTTACTGAGCTCCACCAAGTTCAGCCAAGTCATATCCAGAATCCATTTAGCCGGCTTAGGAGGACAAGCTTTAAGGTCTAAGGAAGCACCACCTGCAAGAAATCAAGAATTAGTTACAATTAGAGCTGGAGACATACAAAAGACAAAAAAAAACAACAAACAAAAAAAACTCCCACCAAATATAGGACCTCTTTGGAAAATGTAAACTAGATACTGCAAGACTATTCCACATGACTAAGCCTTCCCAGTTTGGAGGAAGACTACCTAATAACTAAGGACAATCAGAAAGAAATTCCTGACTTAGATATCATGCAAAAATTATTTTCTCATCTGATTTTTCATCTTACTCTGTTGTATCTTTTTAAAAAATCTGTTTTAAATCTAAAACATCTTTTTTTTAAAGCTTCCCATTCCAAGCTAAATCTAATTTTAACTCTAAGCTGAAAGAAAGCAAGCACAAAACTGAAAGAAAACACAGGCTGCAAGAATAGAGGTTTTTAACCATGAGGTTACAGGGTTTCTCTACCTTATAAAGTCCCACCATCTTTGGTGAAGCAGAGTTTGTCATTTTGTTAGTTTATATTAATTGCTTTTTATCAGGTACTTTAAACTTGATTTTTTGTTTAACTAGTTTCCCTTTTTTACTATTTCTATTTACTATTTCTATTT
>VWZK01009765.1:0-24783 GCA_013396935.1 Baryphthengus martii
CAGGCGGAGCCGGCGAGCCGCGGTCCCGCACCGGCAACCGCCTCTTCACAACACCCTCCCAAACGTGCTGCTTGTTGTCGCTGGTGTTGCCGCCACTGCCGCCTGCACCCACCGCCCTCCTGCCCGGCCCAGCCCTGCCCGCCGCTCTCCCCCACACAGCCCCACAAGCTGTAAAGGCGCAGCCTGTTCAAAAGAATGAGGGAAAAAATAATCCAAAAAGCCCCTGGGGTTTCCCGTGCAGTCAGTCCCTCTTTCAGAGTCATCACAGCTGCCGTTCAAAGGAGCTAACCCCCGGTCACCAACGGCTAACAGCAAAGTCACTGAAATCAAAGCTGGCCCTCTGAACCAGCCTGGCTCAGGTTCAGCAAGAAGTCAACATTGCAGCTGTTCAAATGAGAGTGAAATTTTTTACGAGGGTGGTGAACACTGAAATACGTTGCCCAGAGAGGTGGTTGATGCCACATCCCTGGAGACATTCAAGGTCAGATTGGATGGAACTCTGAGCAACCTGCTCTAGTTAAAGGTGTCCCTGCTTACTGCAGGAGGTTGGACTAGATGAGGTACCTTTAAACGTCCCTTCTAACCTAAACTATTCTATAATTCTATGAAATGGCACCCATAAAAAAGTCTCCTGCTCTCAGCTGACAAGAGGACAGAATAGTTATTTCTCTCCTCTTGAATCCATTGCAATATTTAAACACAACTTCTGGAAAAGTGCTATCGCTACACCTGCGACAAGCCTGGAGCGATGCTCTGGGATGAACTGAGCTAGTTGGCAGAAGGCCCCTCACTGAGAAGTGTTGGGAAACACCAGCTCCACTGCTAGACCCACTCTGCTCACCAAGTGTCCTCTGCTGGGCCCAGTGGCATCTGCAGGTTGAGCAGAGCAGAAGCAGATGCAGGGACTCGAGTGCCAGGCACAAGCAGATACCACCTACTGTGCTGTGGGACTGGAGTCGCAGCAGCTGATCAGAAGACGTATTTGATGTTGGGAGCTGTCAAAAGCTTCCTCTCCTCTAACATGCTTAGGAATAACAGCAGAAAGGCTTGACCTTTCTGCCAGCATACTGCTGCAAGAAGTAAAAGCAGTTATTTCTCTTGATTAGCAGTTACACAATGGAATTTGCTCCAAAACGAACAAACACTACTCGCCACTTACTTTTTAAATCCCCAAAAGATCAACGTTCACCTACTTTGAGTCTGCCCATGGTCCTGGTTACTGGTATAATTTCATCTCCAGAGTCCAAAGCTACACTAACCAGATTGTAAACCCCGGATCCACATGGCCAGAAAGGGAAAACATCACCCCTGCCATTCTATCCCAGCCTCCTCCTCTGCAGTTCCCACGATGGGGCAAGACAAACAGGAGGGCTACCTACATGTTGCACGGCGTGGCTGGATTGTCCCTTGCAGCTGCATCCTGACACGCGGGGCGAAGCGCATACCCTGTCACGTGCAGACAGCACAGCCAGGGGCACTTCTCATCCCAAAGTGACACGCTCTCATGAAGGATATGTCAGCGCATGGGTCCCATCTTGGGGCCTCTGACTTACCCTGATGTACCCATCTCCCTTCTGGCAGAAGAGCACATGGAAGGAGGAAATGCTGTTTCAGAGAAAATAAGCGATCCTAATTCCTATGCAGGGCTATCGTATTCTTCCTACTTCACTGACGGAGAATACAGATGCATTAACTCAAACCCAAAATAGCCATCCATGGACACAACCCTGGTCCTGAACTTCAGTAAAGCAGCACACACCAGCTCGTGGCTAATGCACTTTTCCCAGTCTTCTTCAAGTACTTTGGTTTTAACAAGGCCTCTCTGTTCTCCTCCTCTGGCAGGACAATGGCTGTCAGGCTTTTTCAGCAATGAACACACAGTCTCTTCAAAAAAATCTAGGTCAACCCTTCTTTATATTTTACACACAACATTTCCAAAATAAGATTTGTTTTTCTGTGCAAGTGCATCACAAGACGTGCTGTCTTTTCAATACATCCTCCAAATGGCCCAGCGCACAGCCTTTGAATTCTCCTCCAGTTGTCCTTCTCTTTGTGAAATTTCAACTTCTTCATCATGGGCCCCCTCTCCAGCCTGCCAACATCATTTTGAATTCATCTCCTGTGCCCCACAGGGTTCCTCGAAGTCAAGGACACCTGCAAACTTCGTAAGCCAACTTGCAGCTCCAGCATCCAGGTCACTGATCAAGGTATTGAATGCCAGTGGGAAAGGGGGAACTCCTGCAAGGGGCTGTCAAGAAGGTCCTGGTGTGGGAAGGTCCTGTTGGTGGCTATGTGTCTAAACAAGAATTCCTGGCCAAATGCTTCTTATATTTTGACTGCTAGTTGCATTTATACTTTGCTAAGGGTAAAGGTTAGCCTCACTGAGCTCTAATTCTCCAGCAGGCTATTTTTGCCGCTATTTTCAAATATAAATGCCGCGTTCATTCTTCTGCATGTCTTCTGGGGCCTCTTACATGAGCTCTGAAAAAGCATTCCTAATGACCATGACAGCACTCTCTGAACCATTCAGTACTACTGCTGGCACCATGAGCACAGTATTAAGCCAAGATATTACAGAGGGTATCACACTATGTTTGACATTATTGTTAAGAAAAGCATTGTTCTTCACCGTTATTACTGCCTATTATTATCTTTACAGATTAAACAGGAACAAGTGACAGCCAGAGGAAAATAAACAACACGCAAACTGGAACGTTATGCCTGTGGAATGGTACAAAAGGACCAAAATGACAAATCTCACAAGAGAAATCACATTTCAGCCTGGTTCTGGCTCCGCTCACTACCAGAGTTTCATGAATGGTCTCCCCCATCCCTAGGGTTATGTGAAAGGGGAAATGAGGTAACGCCCAGCCCGTCGTTCTTAGATCATGCCAGCCCTTTGAACAGCACTCAGCAGCCACACTCTGACTAACCCCATCGGTAGCCGCTTTCCTCCCAAACTCACTGGCAGCCGACCAGGGATCTCCATCCCAGACGCGCTGCCACAGACTCAGGGCCAGCTGGACGCTGCTGGCCACCCTGCCTCCCTCTCAGCTCCGTCCTCCCTCCTGTCTCATCTCCTTCCCTTTTGCTTCCCACTGTCTCACCCATCAGGAATCAGATATAAATTTCTCCTTTCGCCCTCTCCTCCCAGTGATACCAAAATAACTTTTGTTTGCCAGCGTCTCAAGTGCAAGTGGCTCGGCTTGTCAAGGAAACCCACACAACTGTGGCATCAGGGGACGTTTACTTTGTGTTTGAACCTCAGAACCACCTCAGGGTTCTCCGGCTGAAGGATCAGCCAAGATAATGCTTGTCTTGACTTGCCCACCTGGTCAGGGCTGGACCAGAGCAGAAGAGAGAGTTGGGGCATAACTGCCTGACCCAACCTGAGTGAAAACTCAGAAAAACCTACTCACTGCAAAGACTGGATTTCTTTCAAGACTGATTTTCTCGATGTCCAGATTAAGAAGCTGCACAGAATTACATTACCTGTGGCAATCTTCCATGCAGCTATGAACTTCTGGCTTATCAACTGACTGTAGCATTAAGAAAAAAAAATCATAAAAATGTCCATATTTAACAACAGTACTAGAGGAATAAATTTAGGCAGCAGCAGAGAGAAAAACAAGTTATTACACATCAGAACAGTGAGGATGAGCTCAGTGAAGCAGCTTAATTGTTTGGAGGGGAAATACTGTGAGTCACACTTTAAAATTTCAAGGGTTCTGTTCTCAATACAATTTCCCACAAGACTGCAAAGTCCTTTAAAGACTCAGAAAGAGACTGCAGGCTCCCCGGTTCAAATATCCTACCTATGATTAACTGGTTTGGTTATTGGACTTCATTCACACTTTCAGCTGGGTCCCCGGTTTGAATAAATCTGTGTTTCAATATGAAACTGCCTTGAAGGTTGTTATGACATACTGGCTGGTGTATTTGCATACTGCCACAGCAAGAGAAATTATTACCACATACGTGTAGCACTGGCAACTTCTGTGCTCACCATTCGCTCTCCCACTTGTCCCACCACGCTGCTTTCCGCTCCTGCCCTTCTCCCACCCTACTTTGGGAGACAGAGAAAATGAAGAGTGGAAAGACTTACAAGAACTTCTCTTCTCCAAGCAGAAGGACTTTCTAGCCAACTGGAAATACGTGCAACACTGCTTTCTGAAGGCCGTAATAGCCTAAAGTACTTTTATTCATGGGATGGCCTTTTCTAGTCTATTCCACATTTGTCTCGCATGTCAGCGCAGGAAACCTCAACAACTCCTCTGCCTCTGCAGGTCAACAGCACTGGGGTCATGCATCTGCAGAAATCATTCCTGCATCTCATTCAGCAGCCCTTCCATCACCCTGGCAGATTGCCTGTCCCTGCCCACCTTTGTCGGCACCTTCCTCCTCTCACTCACTGGCGTATCCAGAGGCTTAGCTTCCCTGTCCGTGCTTTTACAGGAGCACAGTGGGAAGGTTCAGCATTACGTGCAGCAACAGAGGCAGAAGCGTGGGCTGCATGTTTAAGCCAGTAAGGAGCAAAAGGATACCCTTCAGAAGATAAAAAACCGCCATACCTGTAATCATTCACCACTCAAGTCCTGTGTTTGACCTCAGAGGCATAAAGCTTTGACAAAATTACTGCCGGCAAACACCAAGAGTGCCACTTTGTAGAAAGTCAGTACACACGTTGTACAGATTTTAAAGCCCTCGCAATTAATTCTGCTTTACGTGACAGTAGCTCTGCAATAACTTTCCAAACTGTCACCATCATTTGATTCTTTTTTTTTGGCTGCCTGAAAAATGAGGACACCTTACAGCAAAGCAGGGCAGTCATATCTGCAGGATAAGCTAAGGTGCCGCTCCTGTGTAGCCTACCCTAGGAGATCCTGCTCTGGCAGGGGGGTTGGACTAGATTGTCTCTTGAGGTCCCTTCCAACCCCTAACATTCTATGATTCTAGAATTCTGTGATTCCATTCTGCCAGCTGTAACAAAAGCAACCCTTAATGAGAAACAAAAATACTTTCATTATAAATCACGTTCAGTCACACTACTGCTTAGGACAGAATAATAAATTATAAAGTATTGATTTAGCATCAATGTGTTTTGGTTGGGTTCTTTTTTTGCAGTTCCATCTGTGGAATATTAAACACACTGTAATGCCAAAATTGTACACCTCTTGCAGTTTTACCTGATTTTGCCTATTTTAGGTAGGAAGAAAGGGGTGCCAAGGCACAGACCCATTCCCCAGGTGACTGAACTCTTTATATATCAATCTTCCACTAGCCGCTTCCCTCTACTGTGTACAGATCTGACCCTATGAGACGTTTGAGCATTCCATGGTCCTTAAATTATCTGCCCGTCCTCAAGCACTCCTGTAAGGCAGGGAGGTGGTGCGGGGCTCAGCTATCCCAGCTGTGCAGCTGGGACAGAGGCAACACTATCAAAGGTCCAGGAGCAGGACATGGTGCAGCACGGGGGAACAAATCCTGCTCTGGGCTTTCACCCTCACCTCTGGCCTGGATCCTGAACGTACGTTTTACAGCAGAAGGGCTGTTTAGTTTATAAGAAAGGAAAAAAACCTCAAAATAGTTTGACTCCAGCAAAAGGGAAGGACTTCGGGACTTTCCAGCTTTCCACGCATTAGTGGCACAGTCTCACCTCAGCTGGATTTGCAGCCTGTCTGCCAGTCGGGCTGGGGGGCTCTGGCATTTAAGAGCCCTCTCTGAAAGCGCTGCCTGGGGGCACAGCTGGACAGGTATGTCTGTCTGTCTGTCCGTTTGTCCCACTCATTTTCCCCAATCCTTTGCCTGAGTTTTTACACCAGGCAGTGCCAAGATAAGCAAATTGCTTCTCCTGTGCTGGCCGCCCTCTTGGGTTCCCAGGCAGTCACCATTAGCCCGAACCTATGTTCCTTAACTCCAAACAGGGTGATTCACCTAAAGCTCTTCCAGCTGCCACTGGGAGCAAGATTCTGCTCCCACACCCCACCGGAGGTTGCCCTCCAAAGCACCTTGGTGAGTTCCTTCGTTTTTGGGAAGGGTGGGGAAACACTCCTCTGAGAGAAAAGGAGCGGTGGAATGGGAGGAATCCGGGCCCAAAGGCACAGGAGGGAGGACCAGTAGGAGTGTCACCTGAGTCACCTCACCTCCACATTTGCTGTGCCCTGCCAGCCCTGCAAATTTCAGCACCATGCTCTCTCCTTCCTGCTTCAGTCACCCCATTGCCTGGCTGTGCCCCTTCACTTTTCCTTCCCTTAACCTGCCACATTAAATTGAGCATCAGCTACCAGGCGTTTCACTTTAGGAGAAGAAAACAGCTCTTTCACCTGCACTGGAAAACCCACCAGCTCCCATTCAAATCAAAACGAAGAGATCACGTGGATGCATTTCAATTCATTGCATTGGAGGGGCAGGCTGCAAGCGCGCTTCCCTTCAAACAGGCCCTTTCACTTCTGTCTTCTGCTGGAGAAGGGCTGGTGTCCAGCCAAACTACCTGGGAGATTCATTTCACTACAGTGTCCAAAAGCTGGGAGGAGACTGTTAGCAGGGCCATTATCAGGTGGCAAATAAGGGGGAAAAGCCAAAACTGATTTTCCATCTGCCAGAGCTGTGGTCTCCAATCTATTTTGATCACGTACCTCTACCAGTAAAAAACGCTTCCATAAATAATGTGAGCATACTACTGAAGCCCTTGGTGCCAGAAGCAGGACACGTATCGAGAATTGGCAGCCAGCTCCTGAAACCCAAGCCGGCTGAAGAGATTTACAGACAAATGCTGAGGCAGGAAATAAAAGACCAGCGTGGGGTAGAAGGAGGTCGTTATCTTTGCATGCCCCCTATTCCCATTTCTTTCTTTCACTTAAGTCTTCTCCAAAATACTTGTCCAAGCTAATTTGCCCTCAGACACCCCTCCACAGCCTGCCCTCCTTGGCAGAGACTTCAATAAGGATCACATTGAGTTTCACCCTCCTGCAGTTGTATCTGCTCAGGAAACCACCACAAGTGAAAATGCTGCATTTATTCGCACGTGAAGACTGCAGTGGTTGAAGAGTTGTTTCAGTCTGACTTGGATAAACTGAGATAACCATCCTTGTTTGGATTGAAAGATGATTTTTTGGTTTCAGGATGATCCCATGCACAACTCGCCACTGATTCAAGAGGGATATGGATACACTGCCTGTCGTCTGCTCCCTGGTATTGGCCCATCACGCAGGCTCTTATGCCAGTACCACCGTTGAATAGTACAGGGCAATTTTCAGATGACATGCATCTCAAGAAGGAGAAAGAAAACAAACAAACAGAACCAAAAGAAAAAGAGTACAAGGCGTCTTTGGAGCAAGAGGGTGTGTCATTACTCGTATTTTTTGCCTTAAAAGTAATTTTTAAACCCTCTGTGAACACACACCCTTCATGAAAGAATGTGAAGAAACATTCACAGGGAACATTCTAAATAGGGGTTGAATGTGAACTTTTAACAACAGTTAAAAGAAGTTAAAAACAGAGGTCTAAAGTCAGTACTAATCTGCAGTGGGGTTTGGCGTCTCATTTGTGCTTCCTCTGACAACGGGAATTCCCATTTTTACTTCCATTTACTTCTAACTGCTACAAAAATATCAAGTCGTGAAGTTCAGGATGGATTGAGAGCAGTCCTGAGGAGAACAACTTGGACATGCTGGTTGATGAAAAGCTCAGTACGATCCAGCAGTGTGTGAATGCAGTTCAGGAACCCAACTGTATTCTGGGCTGCATCAAAAGCGTGACCAGCAGGTCAAAGGAGGTGATTCTTTTTCTCTACTCCACTCTGGTGAGACCCCAACTGGAGTACTGCGTACAGCTCTGGAGCCCTCAACACAAGAAAGACATGAACCTGTTGGAGCAGGTCCCGAGGAGGGCCACGAAGATGATCCAAGGGCTGCAGCACCTCTCCTATGAGGACAGGCTGAGGGAGCTGGGGTTGTTCAGCCTGGAGAAGAGAAGGCTCCAGGGAGACCTCATTGTGGCCTTCCAGTATCTGAAGGGGGCTACAGGAAAGCTGGGGAGGGACATTTTACAAGGGCCTGTAGTGATAGGACGAGGGGCAATGGCTTGAAACTGGAAGAGGGTAGATTTAGATTGGAAATAAGAAGGGAATAATTCACTCCGAGGGTGGTGAGACACTGGAATAGGTTGCCCAAGGAAGCTGTGGATGCTCCATCACTGGATGTATTCAGATCCAGGCTGGATGGGGCCTTGAGCAACTTAGTCTAGTGGGAGGTGACCATACCATGGCAGGGGGGTGGACCTAGTTGATCTTTAGGGTTTCTTCCAACCCAAACCATTCCGTGATTCAGGAGCACTTCGAGTACTCAGCAAATACAGAACTCCTGTTGGAATTACATGCTTATATTTTTCCCTTAATTCATTCCCTTATGGTAGGTTACACATTTCTAATAATGATAGGAATAGATGAGGAAAACATAAGCCCTAGAAGAAAATGTGCTTTAACCTGGGACTTCCATCAACACTCAAAACTTATGAAGGACTCAGTTGAAAATACTGCTGCCATGCAGCTCAAAAAAACTCTGATGTACTTCTTTCAAAATAACCATCACCACACTGATTTGAATATAAGATTTAGTAGAAGAAATCGAAATCCCCAGATGTTGTGCCTAACAAAAAGTAAACACTATTTTTGTGTACTAGATATTCCAAAAATAGAAAGGAGTTACTTCCAAAGTTTAACTTTCCTGCTTTCTAAGCAATACAGAGCTGCAAGGATGCCAAGTTATTTTGAACACAGCCCATAACAGAACTCATTCAGGACAGCAAAAAAGTGCCAGCCCAAAGCATCTTTATTTTACTAAATTTTTAGATCATGGCAATGCCAATACCATGCAATTATCAATCTTGATGTAAGAAAAGAGTACCAAATTAATTTTTAAAAAGTTACTTTGCTTGCCTAGCACACCCTTTTTTTTGGTAGCTCTGATCTGCTACTGAAAAACAAGGCATCAGTCCAAAGTAAAGAGCAAGCCTAGGGGGAAAAAAACCAAAGGTCTTTGAATAATAATAAAAAATTTTTCCACAAGTTTCTTTGACAGAAAGAAAAAGAGGAAGAAAAGCATTTTCATCTGAAACCACACATGGAAAAACAATTTGGGTTCCCTTAACTTCAGGGAAAAAAATGCAGAGGAAGTTTTTATTTAAAAAAACAAAAACAACCCAAGACAAAACCACGCTCGGCAGCTGGGAACCCGGCCATGGGAGTCCACCTCCCTGCAGCATCTCCCACGCGTCCCGCTCCCCACCTCACCCTGGGTACCACCCCATCACTGGGGGGGTGTAGCTCTGCCATGCTGCGACCTGTGAGTAGGGGCAACTTGGAGAAAAGTGGGGGCTTTTTGTCATGTTTTGTTCCCACACGACTGTGAACATAAAACGTGGGAAGTGACAGGCAGCCAGACTGCGGCTGAAGAAACCCGCTACTTAACGCTGGCATCTGCGACAACTAGAGATTTAAGAGGCACATTTTTTATTACTTTTTGTTTATGTAAGAGCTTCAAAACATACAGGGCCGTTACAGAAATGTGAAAAGACACTTCCCATCCCATTTATTACAATTAAGAATAAAACCACAGGTGAAAAAGGGCATTCAGTACAAGATGTACCGTGGAACATGGACTCTTAACTCATTTCAAATCTTATTTTTCAGGCTGGGCCTCTGGCTGCTCTTCTGAGCCATTTCACGTAACTTAAAACTTCTTGCAGTCATTGCAGATGAAGCAGTTCAGCTGGAGTTTGCAGGAGCCTGAGCCAGGTGGCCTCTGACCCCTGCACAGGAGCAACTGCAGGCACATTTTCCAGCAGGACCACCCTGGGAAGGTATCTGCAGAAAGGGGGGTAGGAAAGTGACAATGAGCAGGGGCAGTTCACGTAGAAAATTCTGGTGTAGTAAGAGAGGACTTCAGACAATCAAGGGTGAGAGGGAGGGGAAGGCAATTGTCAGCCGTGGCCTGTAACGGGAAACAATGAAGTTTCATCCTGGAAAGCCCAACATCCCACCAAGTCTCAATATGTTCCAGATTTATTAGTGGTTAGCAGTAAATGCCTGAAAAGAAAGCACAGGAATTCCAGTAAATGGATCCAGGACAGTAATACAGGCATAGGAGATGATATACACTGGTATTATATGAAATATATTATGTGAAATGGAAGTGAGACCAAGGGGAGCACATTCAAAAAGATGCCTGGGGAAATATATCTGAACTTCTGTTGAAATCAATGAGAACATCTTCAGATGCTCAGCAGTTTTCAAAATGAGACACGTAACCCGGTGCCTTCTCTTCCTGGAATCATTTAAATGCTGCTTTTCTGTAATTATCCAAATTGAAATGATCTTAAACTATCCTGTACCAAAGACTTGAAATGAAATCTGATTTCCATGAGGAACACGCTCAAAATGGCCCAAAGTTCCTATAAATTCTGGTCTTTCTATGTCCTGACTTTCAGCCTAAAGATGCCAGAAGATATTAAAAATAAAAATTAAATCAGCTCTCAGCTTTAAGCACCAGTGCCAGGAACCATGGAACAACAACTAGATTCTGGAAGTAAGAGGCAAAAGGGAAGAAAGACAAATGAAGATAAAATTTTCCTTGTGGTCTGATCAGCCACAGAATTTCCCACTGAATCCCTTTTCAGCTATGGAGACCTTCGTTAACACGTTATTTATACTTGGCTGAAGTACAATAAAAATGTGTATTTTTGCTATTTGGCACACCTTAAAATTTTATTACACACCTACCCAAAAAGGATGGATGCTAATGCAGGGACTGTGCTATGCTACCCTCACCCTCCCAACAGGAGCCCGAGGAGAGCACCGGCTTTTGGGTTGAGAGCAACATCCTCTACTCAGGCTTAGGTTGCTCAAGGGCACCTTCCCAAATACAGAATAATCAGCCCAATCAACCTGTAATTGAGGGTATAAACACAAAGGATGTGTAGAACCGACACCACTGAGGAACAACAGAGACTGCTTTTCCCCCTGAGGCAGGAGACGGATGCCAGTTGAAGAGTATCTCATTGCTGATGTTCTTCTGAGCAAGACATTTGGCAAAGCAAAGGCTTCCTTTGTTTGCTGCTTGTGTTTGTTTGCATTTAAGCTCCTTTTTCTCCTACATAAACAACAACCACAACAAAAAAAAGCTGTATACCATTCCTGGCCCTGCTTTCCCAATCTTCAATCTCCTGGAAATCACTGTCCAGACACAGAGTTTATGCAGAGCCCAGTTCACAGCTTCCCAGGCAGGATCAAAGGTGCTGCAGCCAGCACGGTGCTGAGGACCAATCCACTAGATTCTCCTACCTAGCTCAAATACTGTTAAAAAATATTAGCAGGTGATCTCTGCTGGTATAAAACTACTAATATGAAGTTATCTTCAGTCTTCTCACAGCTGCTGTAAGCTCTGTGCTGTGTGCTCTGCCCAAGTAAACAGAGATATCGGCATCTGTGCCTGACCACTTTTGTCCCACCGAGTGGCATTGTACATGGGTGTAAACCCAGCCCTAAGTCACACTTACCTTACACGTAATGTGTGCCCCTGAACATCATCAGCCAGTTTTTCTTTCAGAAATTAGGATAGGAATCAGAGTTGCTTGCCAGTACCATTAAATAGCATAAAACGGATCTAAAGATGCTCACCTAAACTCTTATGGCAACATTTCAAATGTCAAGGCCACGCACAATGTGCTCTAGAATTCAACTGCCTGGATTCCAACCTGGACAACCCATCAGAGAGCATCACCAGTATAACTCTCCCTCAGAAAAAGATTTAGAGGACAGATAACTTGTAACATATACGAAAGCTCAGCATTTTTTCCAATTATTGGGCAAAAAAATGAGTTTTTAAACCCCTTGAGTAGATATCACTTTTTTGTTCCCAGTACTCTTGGGTAGTGCTTAGGGGAGAAGCTGAGAGAGATCTGTCACCCCTCCAGAAGAGCAGCACGAAGTTCCTGGATTTCCACCCAACCCTCTGACCAACGCTTGCAGGTGAAGCACCGATCCCCAGATGGACTCTGAGCTGGCCAAGTCACTTTTCAGAAGATCTTTTCCTCCTTTTGCTGCCACAGCTAAACCTTGCCTCTGCCACATCTGCGAGGCCAGACTGCGAGAGCAGCTGCACGGGGAAGCTGGACCCACCACTGCCCCTTCTGAGGCAGCAGGACCGAGCTGAGAGCAGAGACCAGGACGGACCAAGGCACTTCACTACCCTGCTCCTATGAATGCTGCACGGCCACGAAACAAGCCTGGTTGAAGGAGACCTTTCTAAAAACCTCCTTGCAGCAGGGAGATCTTCATTTTTTTGACTTTTAGCAATCCTTGTAATCAAATTCCTGTCCCACTGCCACACCTTTAGGGATGCTCCAACAGGAATACTGCCAAGAGGAAGCCCTGGTAAGACACCCTTTCCCTAGGCTCACCATGTGGGGCTTCAGTGCCTAATCAGCTCCACCAAAGTAGTGCAAGCATCTGTTTAACACCACATTTGCTTGTCACTCGCAGAAATTCTTCTGCCCTAATGCCGATTTACAACTATCCTCTACAGAAGTTGGCTCTTCCACATGTGTTTATAAAGGAGATAGTAACACATAGCTCTCAACAGTCCAACCTGGTGCTCAGCAGTGAGCAGAAATCACCAGCCTTGCACAAATTAATTAGGAAGACAAATTCAATGCAACACAGATTACAGTTTCAGCAGCTTAATGAACAAATCATTACAGTTGTCCAGAATGAATAGAAATCCTGTTTATACCATGAAATCCCAATGTGCTGCTCTTGATGTCATTGAAAAGTACTGGAATAACGTAAAGTAACACAAGAGGTGTTGAGTAAGCAGTCCAAATAAAACAGACACCTTAGAAACCACAGTGACTTTTAAGTGTGTTTCCTTCCTTCCTTTCCTTCCTCCTTCTCTGAATCTCTTCTGTTCCAAAGTGGCTGTCCACAGGTGTTTGAGGGCTCTGCTGCCCGTGGGACGCACCGTAGCTCACTGCAATCCCCTTGGCCACACTGATGTATAAATGCGTCTTCCCGGCTGCTGTTTTGTTCACGTGCATCATTTCCTAAGCCCTGCTACAAGGCGCAGCACCTCTTCCCCGCTCGCCCTTTCTTGAAAGCAAGTTCTGGCTTTGTCAAATTTTAACTACTGCAAAATGCTGCAAGTCTGCAACACAGGTGGTTGCTCCTTGCATCAGACCTACTCGTGCCCAGGAGGTCACCCAGACCTCAGCCAGGAGAGGCAGCAACAGGCCCTCCCAGCTCACAGGCTGGTCACTGGGAGCCCCAGAGCTCACAGCCCCACGGGCTCCAACTCCACGCCACTCCCTCCCACTTGCAGTAGTAACTCCGCAACCAAGCCAAATCACGTCTCCCTTTCACAAACACAACACACTCGCTGTACAATTCCCTCCCCAGAGCTCATCCAACGATCCATGAAGGTTCCCATGAATGGGCACCTCCTTCTTTCTTATCCATCCTTAACCGTCTTGTTCGCACCGAGGACAAAAAAACAACACACAGGTCATCAGCTAAAACCGTACATTGGGCAGTACACTGGGTTAATACTCTTAACACTCTGCTGCATAAGAATGAAACTGAACTGTCATTTGGGTGCCAACCTCCTGAGCAAGCAGACCTGCACTGACTCGCTTTTCGTAGCCTGCGGGTCCGGACTTTCGTTTTCTTTCTCACATTTCCATGTGCGTGACGATTTGCTAAACTATGAGAACTCAACTATAGCAACGAAAGGGCATTACCAAGATCTGTGGAAAACTGCTGTAAATAAAACTATAGGGCCATACAGTACAACGATCACTTTAATGAAATTCAGGTCTTTTGTATGAAAAATAAACCTGAAGCAGCCTTACTTATGAGCAAGACATAAATTATACAAAATATATTTTGGTGTAAAATCCGACCTATGACAACTTCAGCTGAAGGCATTTATCTGTGGACACTGGGATGTGACACTGGGCAGGCATGCCAGACCCGTTTATCTAACAAGCAGCTGCTCTTTTTTAAGTACAAGAAGCAACAGAGTAGGAAAATAACCTCCTGAGCTATAGCTGTTAAGAGATCGACCTCACTGTACCAGCCAGACAAAACTAACTCGAAACAGCAATAGTCTTGTCTCTGTATCTGAGACACAGAAGCAAAGTTTCAAAGCTAATAGAATTATTTTTCAAGTATTAGCAGGCATTTTGTCTTATTTGGCCACTGATGTTCCATTTACAGACCCCGGAGTCTAAACCAATCCCCACTGAACAGAACTAGAAAATTTCAACTGGCTTCAAGAAAAATTGGGCAAGATTGACTGTAATCGATCAGCACCAAATCAGTTAATCACACTCACCTCTAGAATCTGCACATTATCAGAAACGTCAAACAAGTGATCAAACTTACAGCTTGAAGTATTTTTGTGTTCCTAATGACATGCAGAAGATAATCAAATATTACTTTAAACTGGTGCAGACTTCTCTGTTTATACTCATACAGTCTTGAGGAATTGTCACAAAGCTACACGAGTCTATTTTTATGGAAGTTATTGATACATCTCCTGCAGATTCGAAAAGAACTTGGTTCTGAATAAGGAACCATTGCATTTCCAACTTTTATTATAGCAGTTGGCAAAAAGATAAATCAGAACAACTGTTTTTTTAAATCAAAACTTTTTTTGGGGGGGTGCAATTGATATTCTCCTTTAGAAATTCAGTTCCTGTCCAAGCTACAAAACTGTTATCTGACAGAAAAGCTATTAACGTGACAACAGCAATAGCAAGTGGGATGTTGCAGTGAAAACTCTGGGTATGTTCACAGATTGTTATATATCAGGACAAATTGATATCCATTCCTAAAAGCATGCCTTGAATCTTCCAACTATAGGAGGCACGGAAGACAAAACTGACATTCTCAAAGTTAAAAAAAAGGGGGGGGGAGAGAATAGGGAGATTTTTCTTAAAACCTATTCTTTAAGTATTTTCATATCACAAGCAGCAGAAAAGGAAGTAACCCTCACATTTAAAAATACCTCTGAAAAAGCTGCTCTATTCAAAAAAATGCTAAATGCAGTTGGTCATCCACCTCATTTCCCTCTTGATGTAGAAATGCAGAAAAAAAACCTTTTTTGAATCCCACTCCTCCAATTTTGAGGTGGACACATTTCTTCCCCTGTAAAAGACACTTTTGTATTCTTAGAAAACTTTCCTCTATTTCTGGAAAAAAACACATGGATCAATTTAACCTTCATCCTCCCTTAGTTGTTGGCCTCAGCTCCCAAAACATCCAGCCAGAGGGGCGATGCAGATGGTGATTCTACAGAGAGACCACAAGAGAAGCAAGCAGTAGCACATTGGCCAGCTAAGCTAGAAATGACCTCAGTTTGGCTCTTCACTAATGAATAAGCAAACAATTCCTGACTTCAGCTGCAGATTCCTCTCTTCTCCCCTCCATACGCAAGTCATTAGTGCAACCAGTTTGTAGCGTGGCCTCCTGCCTGCGTGCTGAAGAGGAAGATAAAGCCACTGCTGCTGTTGATGAAGCATTCAAGATGTCCTCTGTAAAAAGCACACGTGTTAGCACAGAGAATGGATATTTACAGAAGGAAAGAAACAGGATACACCTGAGCTGTTAGAAAAGCAAACATCCTAGCATGCCACAATAAAGTAATAAAAAATTGCTAAGGTGCATAAAGAAAAAAAATTCTTTTGGTGTTGAGAAAAGACAGGAGAGGTGGCATCATCCCCTGGCAAGGTTGCCAGGAGGGTTCCCACACCAACGTCACTGTGCAGGCTGCCTTATGTTTGGACATCCTCAGATGCTGCCACTGTTTCTCACAACTCCTTTGTTACTTACACAGAGCAAATTTTGCCTTTCAGTGCATGAAGCCCATCGGGATCAGCCTGGTGGGAGGGTCTGGGGATCACGGCTGGGATTCTGTAACTTGTATTGCTGATGGAGCAGCCATTTCCCACCTCCCTGAGCCCCGCCATGCCATGTCTCCAGCCTCTCCTCCGGCACGGGCAGCAGCTTCCTGCCGCAGGGCTGCTGCAACTTTCCAGCATCCAAGGAGAAAAATGCCAGCGATAACCATCTGTGAAGGTGACAGGCAGAACTGAAGCACCTCTTGCCACAGTGCTTTTCATACCACACCATCATCCATTGAGGTTTTAAAATGTTAGCAATTCCTGTTGATGCATTTCTTGCTTTGGAAGAAAAACTTCCATAGGGGCATCCTGTGTTTGTTTATACGCCTGACCAGGCAACGGCTAGTAATATTTTGGAGACAACATCCTATTGCAACACCTGCTTATACAAAATGAACAAAGTTATAGAATAATTTATGGCAAAATCACTTAAAAGAAATAACTAAAAATAATTCTGTATTTTCTCCTGCCATGCTTTTACCTGCTTGGCTGGTTTAAATGTTTCACATGCCCCGACATAATTATCTCAAGCGCTAGAACAGGCTGCCCAGGGAAGCAGCTGAGTCACCATCCCTGGAGGTATTTAAAAGATGTGTTGATGTGGCACTTAGGAACGTGGTTTAGTGGTGGACTTGGCAGTGCTGGGTTAACAGCTGGACTAGATGATCTCTTCTTTAGGTTTTTTCCAACCTAAATGATTCTATGATTCAATCTCTTCAGAAAGCTTATAAAGAGAATTCAGTAGCACACATGCCGTTTAACCCTCGTGTGAGCCACAGATGAGGGTGAACCCAGGAGCTGATACTGGGGACGTGTGTTGTGGCAGCTCCACGCACTTGAGCTCTGGGCTCCAAGGAAATGAAAATTTAAACTTGTAACTTGACCCAAGTGAACTGCAGAATTTAACTCAAGTGCTCTCAGTGATCATGACTATATTGTCTTCAGACTAAATCAATCAATCCAATAATTTTTCCTCAAATACATGTCGCTGTTTATGAATCTCCAAAAACCAAGTACGTATTTTCTGTAAGTTTATAACGTTCACTTTAAGATAAGAATGTTTGAGGAAAATACTACAAGCTCCTTGTCTCTCCTGATACCTGTTAATATTATAAGCAAAAAAGCAAATGAAAAAAAGTTCTCAGTAAATGGAATTCTGTTAACATCTTTGCAACGCTTTCACTCAAATGTTAAAAAAAAAGTTCAGCGCTACAACCTGAAATATTAGAAATTGATGGCACAAACACTTTTTTTTTGGCTTACAGAGCTTTAGATCAGCACAAACTTTACATGAACTTCAGGTATTCCCATAGGATGCAGAACAATGTATACTTTGTATGATGAACTAAGATTTTCCTTCTAACTATTGCAGGTAGACCCTGCCTCTCTCTTGCATCCCGAAGACCAGCTACAAGAACATTATTTTTTAAACTATGAGCACAGAGTGGACAACTTAGTTTTTCTGAGTTTGATGGAAAATCTTTTGATCTGGAACTGAAGCCCTGCTCATTCTGCACACAATTCCACGAAAAGGGATTAATGATGCACGAGAAAATCTGGGCTCAGCAGTTTTTCATTGTATTCTCCCCCCACTGCAGCAGGGAGTACTGGTAAGTATCTGCAATGCAAACCAAACAAGGAGCATTACTCAAGATACGAGATAAAAATTCTCCACTTGACATCAGTACCATCAACATCCTTCATGCCTACATGGCTGGGATGCCAGAAGACAGCTTTCAGTGGTGTGGCTCCTTCTGTGAGACAATGGAGGCCTTCTCCCCCGAGAAGACCTTCCGATGCCACGTTGCCACCACCCAAACCATCCAAGTGGTGGCTACAAGGGCCACGGCAGCTCTGCTGGGCACGCAGTGACTTATAGCCCACCATCTCCCCATCGCTGTTCTTCTGTGGACTCCTGTGCTCATTCCCGCATGTGCATGGAAATACAGGGTTGCACATTTTAAATTGTGTTTTTATGAGCTTAACAGAAAATCCATTATGTGAATATGGATTTTGTAACATGGATTTTTTTTGGTAACGTGTAACTCTGTTACACGTTACCAAAAAAAAGACTAAACCGATTTTACCTCAGATGACACAAAACACTCGTTTCGTAATTCTGCCTGCCTTGGGAATTTGTCCGTGCTGACACTGCTCTGAAAAGACATCAGTATCACACAACAGTAGTAAACTCTTTGAATGTCTCTTTTAAATACAGGTTCACAAAGCTATTTATAAGTAAGTGAATAAATAGCCCAAGGTGAGCGGAAAGCTTTCTCACAAAACTTGAGCAATAGTGCAATATCACTGTTCCTTAATCCTCTGCCATTTTATCACGTTCTAGTAACTTTGTCAAGGGTGATGTCAAGGATCCTCTGAACTGTACTGTTTGTTTAGCCATCTCTGCATGATAACGACAAAAATATTGATTTCCATGTTTGTGACTGTTGCAGTTTGACGCAAGAAATCTAAATTTCTTTCCCCTTTGCGGTGTATCAACTGAGCAATCACAAGCACAAAGAGCTTCACTCCTGTCAAAATGAAGCAGTGTTGTTAACAGGTGACACTTAAAACAGCACTTCATTTTCTCTGTACTTTTCCAAACAAAGCCCTGGTCCAGCAGTAAATTTAGAGCAAGCTGGGAAAGGAATGGGTCTGAAGAGCAGCATCTGCTGGGTGAGGTTTGCCTGGGATGCGAGCCGACATCGAGGAGCATCCTGCCTTCCTTTGAAAACAGCGCTGGGATGTGTACCGACCCAGCCAGACCCAGGCACAGTGAACACCCCTCACTGCTGAAAACCCTCAAACCCTCTCCAGATCCCAATGGAGAGGTCAGGGTGAGCATTCCCATCCTACATGTGACAATAAGGAAAATGTGGCTTTCGGTCTTCGAGAAGGACTGGGAAATCTGAGCTCTGGGCTTATACCACACACAGCCACCGGCAGTATTTTTATCCCTCCTCCCTTGCTTCATGCAACTGCAAAGCTCTGGCACAACTCATCACCCCATCGCTCCAGCCGCACGCCAAAGCCAAACTCAGCCTGGTGACCAGAGGCCTTTGTGCCACTGCCTGAAGACATCCAGCTCCCAGAGTGGCATCAAGCCGGGGAGAGCGATGCCATTTCACGGGGGACATCACGTGAGCGGGTTGGACAGGGAGAACGGCAGCCTTTTCTCTTTGGAAAAAAAAAAAAAAAAAAAAAGAGAAATAGTAACTGCTGGAGATTTCAACAGAGGGGGATTGATCCCAGGGCTGCCAGCCCATCCGCTTCCCCCAGAGACTATCCCGGCTCTGTGGGTTTCTTTTATATTTTTTAAAAATACAAACCCGCAACAGTTCTTCAGTGTTTGAATGAACAGGAAATCAGCCAATAGAAAAAGCGCCACCAGCCTTCAGATTATTTCAAACAATTCACAATAAACTGCTATTCTTTGATATAATTATAGAAATCACACTTCTTTGATGTATGATGGCAAATGAGCACACCGAAGGCGCAAAAGGAGGTACATTTTTTTCCGGGAGATAAGAACTTTTGTAAATAACACCTACCCTGAGGACCATATTTATACAACTATTTCAACAAGTAAGACTTTTGAAAGTCCACTATAATCCACTGAGGAGAAAAGATCAAAGAAACTAACAGGAAGGCCAGGATGCAATCAAAATATTTGATCAGTGAGAGGTTTCTTATCTGAGCCATAAACTCCAGGGCATTTCAGTGGGAGCTACGGGAGGAGAAGCCGCCGTGAACACCCAGAGGCTGTGTGGCCATGGCAGATGGAACCCCTTGAGGGAAGGAACCTTTCCCTCATGCCCCAGCACCATCCTGCCATCCCTCCCCACATGGGACACCGGCACCCACCACCCCCAGTCTCCCATCATTTTTGGTGCAGCTTCGTTAAACAACCAAGGGTGGAAATTTTATTTGTTCTCCTAAATCCCACCACCTCCCCCGCCAAAGTTAAATATTTGGCCTTCAGTTAAACTAAATGGAAGGGTTTTTTTCCTTTTCAAGTGAAATCTCACGATCCCCGTGTGACCCCAGTGGGAGGACAGAGGGAGGCAGGGAGACCCTGCCATGGACCCAGAGCGTGGCCAAAGCTCAGCAAGTGTCAGCTCCGTGAACGGCAGACATGGGTATAATGAGCTTTTAATTACTTCCTTTTCCTTTTTTTTTTTTTTTTTTACAGAACAAAAGAAGAGCTACTGAGATTTTCCGATTTTCCTCCTCACGTTTCTTTTTTGAAAAAAATATGTACTTGGCAAACATTAAGCAACTACATATTTAGATGCGATCACATCAAACAACCACTTTGATAGTCTAATTTTGAAAAAAACTATCAAAGTCTCATTTTTTAAAGGCTTTACTTTTACGTGTTTGTATATTCCCTAGGTTATCAGCACATTTCCCTCAGCTCTTCTGACAGCAATATACATATCCCTGTAACTGGAGAAGTATGGGAAACTCTGGGAACATCCAACTGTGTACAAACATTTAAAGCTCAGATACCCTAACACAAAACAAGTACCTCTCTGAAGCAAACATTTCCAGATGTTGTAACATATTTTTATATACAGGGAGATATATATATATAAAAAAAAAAAAAGATGTGACTCAGGCACAGAAAGCCAAAAGAATGTTCTCATTTCCTGAGGCTGGCTAACAGAAAGGAAAAAATGAGAATGAAGGAACAAAAGATTTCGGAAGTCAGCTTTTTCTTAACAGCAGCAGCTTTAAAACGATCTGCTTCGATTCCTTTCTCATGTTGTCAGAATATTGCCTCTCTCTCGCAACCGCATCTCCTTACACCAGGAAAGAAATTTTGTTTTCTGGGATGTTAAAAAGTACTACAGAAATGCTGCACTTGAGCTGTCCCCACCCTTCTCCTTTCAGCCCTGGTGAGGCTCATTGACAGCTCCCATCAAGCCCCCTTTTCCCACAGCAGTTTGCCTTGTCTCCAGGTACAAAACAAGCAAGGCACCATGGCTGGCTCACGGCTGCCTCTCTCTATGGTGGGCCTCAGCCCACAAGACCTCACAGGCACAGCTCTTGGCTCTGTTTTTAATTCTTGACAGCACAAGTGGGTGTAAACAGCATCCAGTTCTTCTGGGACATGAAAGTAATGGGTGAAGCAAGACCCCAGGCACCTTCAAATCACACCAGCAAATGTTAGGTACGTTTAACCAGGCATCAAAGTGGTGCTATTCTCCGGGCCCTTTCTAACCATAACCTACCTAGGTGTACCAAGGATGGGATGTGGGGTGTCTTTCCTCTGAATCCTCTCAAGGTGAACTTCTGCAAACTCATTCCGTGACAGCCATGACAAAACCACTGCCAGAGTGGTTTCCCTTCAGGCAGGGCTCTAAGAGAGGACAACAAGCTGCAGAGAGAACATACTCAAGCGTGCTTACAACAGCAGCAAGCAAAATTACCCAGATGATCCTCCTTGAATGACCTGCAGGCAGGTGATACCTCTTTCAATGCAATGGAGCGTGGACGTGCCCCTTCCCGACACTGCACCTGGGATGCAGCAAGCAGTCCCCGGCCCCAGCCCAGAGCACCATCGAACGAACACTACTCCCTCCTTTAGATTCCCAGCACCTCCTCACAGCACCTCACCTTTAGCACTGCTCTCTGAGGCCACGGGTACATGACCTAGGCACAACTCCACGCTCCTGCCAATACCACCCTTCCCCCACGACATCACTGCTACTCACAACATCAAGGAATCGATCCAGACGGAGACAAACTCGGTTTTAAATCTATAGGTCTACCAAACTCTCTCACCATGGGTTTTAAGCTGGCTCAAGTCCCCGGTGCTGGCATGAGAGATGCTGGGGACAGAAGTGTGTGGGTCACCCTCGGTCAGCTGTAGCACGGCCACATGCTTTATTAAAATCTCTGTAATCACTGCCTGTGGGAAGAGCAGCTGCCCTGGCATGGCCCAGAGAGGGTCTGTCCTGCTTCATGACACCAGCCAGAGCTGGGTCTGGGAGATGATTGCTGCCAAATGAATCTCAGCAGACCCTGGCAAAAATCAATTACTTAATTCAGCACAAATGTTAGTCTCTGCCACGAAACACAACTCTGTCCTGCTACCAATGAACCTCAGAAGCGCACGGCATTCATCTGCAAAGCTACAAAGCAAAATACAGGCCTCTTGGCAGGAGTTTCCTCACGATGGAGGACTCACCCAAACCAGAAGATTCTGCAAGCAGAGGCTGCTGTGCTGATCCAGCCCTGAACGGGCAGGGGCCGCCTTCCCTGGCAGTGCCCGCTGGCAGCCCGTGCCGCCCTGCCTGCCAAGCTGTATTTTTCACTCCTAAATCAGAGGAGACACCGAGCGAGGACTTGGGGATGCTGCAGCTCCAGAAAGTGAAAGGCTGACAACTTGTCCCTCGCCCCAGCCGGGCAGCATCCAGCCCCAGTGGGGAATGGCCAAGCCTCTGCAAAGTGTCCTTGCAAAGAGCGGAGGCTCCTTTCCCCTCCCAGGGTGGATTTGAAACTATTTCTCTGTGTGGTTTTCTCTCCCCACATCAATCCCACAGCTGCTGCACGTCAGCGTGGGGTCTGGCCGGGAGCCACTCTGCCATGTTGTTGCCTCCTAAATATTTGCTGGCGTTACTGCATTGCTTTGCTGTGGCCTTTCCCAGTGTCCCCAACTACACTAAACCAAGCCATTAATACAGAAAACCCTTATAATTCTGAGTACAACAGCTTCCACACACTGCTTAGGCCACCCAGGAAACATTCATAAAATCATTATATTGCCTTAATTTCTCAGATTATCCACAGCAACTCACCGCCCATGACACGAACAACAAACCCTGAGGTTTTAATTCTGCTGTTCCCAGCAGTTTAGTTTTTACTCAATCAAAAGCCCATCCACAAGGATGTTTGCTGTTCTTCAAACTATTGATGCAAGCAATTGAAACACCCTTAAGTGCTACACATGACTTCGGACTCACCTTCTTATCAAACTCTATAGAAGTGGGTGGTGGTTTTTTTTAATGAGTTAAAAGTGATGAAAAAAAAGGATTATCAGAGATGAAATTCAAGGGTATCTTATTTAAAATATAAGGAAAACAATATTATGAGAAATACAGAGCATAAAACCTCAGCCTGGGTGCTGGATTTGTAACACTAGTTCTCATGCATCCTAGGATACTCCAGACTACATCATTTTTGCACAGGAACTTGGTTTCAGACTGCAGACAAGAGGTCCACTTTGCCCATCCATCGTTTGTCACTGGGCACACCCATCAGCTTCTGCCCCTGGACCTTGCTGATGGTCTCCAGGCGCAGAGACAAATTAGTCAAACTGTTCTGCATAAAGGGGTATAAGGATGCATAAAAGCAGCCAAGGAAATTACAGTATCTTGACTTTTTTTTTTTTCTTCTATCTGATTAAAAAACTTAAGTAAGCATTTTCATAAAGAATTTTGTCTTTCACAAAGTCTTTCACACTGACACCACAGGAAGGGAAATGCTGAAGTAATTGCAAAGGAGTGTCCTAATTTCAAGGAAAGTATGAACCCCGGGGCACAGTCCCTTGCCACGTTTACTCTGACTGTCAGAATGAATTAGGACCTTCCTTCCCATCCTTGCACCCTTTCTGCCTCAACACCAGCTCTTCGGCCCAAGCTTTCCAGCGGTGACGTGGACTGTAGCACATGCCTAGGACAACAAGGACAGCAGACCACAGGCACAGCGGCTTGATTCACGCTACGATAGCTTACACCAGGCAAGGCTTTGGCTGGCAAAACGTGACTTGTTGGTTTGATTTCCCTTGTCATCACCTGCCAACGTGGAAAGACTTGATGTGAGTAATTTCCCCACCAACTATCAAGCTGCTTTTAGCACAGCTAATAGTTAAAGCCTGTACTGAAAAGTACTAAGAGGCTGAAAGCATCCTGCTACCGAGTGAAAAACCTTTAAACCCCGCTCTGGAGAAGAACAAAACACAGATTAATCAGGATGTCTACCCTAACACACTTAGCACAAAGCCACAAATGCAGGAGCTGAAAAGCCTGTCTTAAGTGCTTCAATAATAAATACTTTAATGCAACTCGAAAAAGAATTTGTTAACTATGCCAATCATCCTCCATATGCTTGCAAGTCCTTAACGGTTCCCCTGCAGTAACTGCAGAAAAAGACCCGTGCATCACAACGCAGATCAAACTGCAGCATCACACTCAGCTTCTCAAAGCCAGGAACGCTATGAAGTGTGCAAATGTTTGAGCTTCACAGTCTGCAGCGGAACAAGAGCTGTAATTCCAAGGAGTCTATGCTAGTTTTTCAAATGTAGTTACGCCCTGAATAAAGAGGAGCTTGCTCTGAGTACTTTGCTGCATGCTGGCCTGCATTTATTGCTACAAAGGAAAACCCAGTTTGCACTATGAAAACACAAAAGCTTGAGATAATAACGGTTCTGAACTGCAAGCTAATGCGTTCCTCTGAACCACCTAAGAAACTTATTCCAGCGATAATGCATCGAGATGAGCTCAGTGCAACCAGCTGGAAAAGTTGCCCACAAAACTCAGAGGGTGTTAATAAAGCCAGCGGACAATACGAGGACCGGCTCTCAGCCCCAGCACACCCAGCAATCCTGACTGACAGGCCAGCACCGACCCAGCTACAGGGCACACTGAGCACCCAAACCCCTCTGCTCCAGGGCTGAGTCGGATTTCTCAGCGTGATGCGGAGTGAGATGGTGGCGGTGCCTGGGCTGTTCAGGTTACACCACCAGCCTGCCAGTTCCTTTCACTGCAAAACAAAAGCTGCAGCAGCGACTCGAGTTCAAAGAGCCTCCAGGGGTGGGGG
>VWZK01009765.1:24815-47961 GCA_013396935.1 Baryphthengus martii
GGGGGGGGGGGCGGGAAATAAAGTTAAAAGGAAGAGTATTTCCTGGGACAAAAACAAACTCCATGCCCATACCTGCTCACCAGATGTCTGCTGCTCTTCCGTGTACCGAATCTGGAGAGAGACTTCAGGTTGTTCTTTTTTTTCGTATTCTTCCCCAAAACTCAGATTATTTATACTCTATGAATCAGAGCAAAAAGTCAAGATTCGAAATCCCTTAGGGGTTTCAGTCTGTGGAAGCCTTTGAGACCAACTTATATTTCGTTAAAAAGTGGTTTTGAATGAAACATCTGCATTTTCAGTGGGTTTTTTTTTGCCCAAAGAATCAAAACAAGAAAATGCACCGATTTTTAACTTCCTCTCCTTACACTTTACCAAATCAAAATGTATCTTACATGAACCTTGACCTTTCATTTCGTTTTGACCTCAACGGACTGGAATCATCTACAGAAAAACCCCTCAGCCAGAAGTCCTACAAGTGGCTCCCCCGAAAGGAGCTGACCCCACAGCCTCTGTGATGCCCTGTCCCGGCAGCAGCTCAAGCCACGCTCCTGCCAGAATCCACTGCAAGGCACCTTCACCTCCTGAACCACAGCACAGCCCCTTGTCCTCGACATGACAATTTACCCCAAAAGAGTTGTGAGAAGACAGTCATGGAGTAGGCTGGTTGATTTAGGCAAGGGGCCCCACATCCAGCCCTTGTTAGGCAAGCAGTTCATATCCAGAGTGTTTCAGTGGGACATCAGGTTGACTCTCAGCCATGGGAGGATTTGCTCGGCCAGGAGGCAACAGGGCTCGTCCACACTGCCAGGGAGGGATGCTCAAGCTACCAGCCGTACCCTGGCATGGGTGTTCTGACACCGCCGCTTTCCCTGGATCTGCCGGCCACCCACGTGCCCACTGTGGGATGCACCGTGTGAATTTTGCACTGAAGAAGCTCCCACCCAGACAGCTGTGAGTGAGGTGGGCTCCCACCAGAGCACTCTGCTACTTCATCTCAGCAAGTTTCTGCAAGCATAGGCTCTAGCCTTTGTCCCAAAATTTCTTGCTGTGCCAGGGGTGTAGCCTAGTTCGTATCTCGAGAAGCGTGTAGCAGCAGGGTAGCTGGCCCGCTCCCTGACAAGTTCAGCAGAACAGATGCCAAATACAGGACTGCTCTGTTCTCCTGGAGAGGTGGGCTCCAGACTAAGCCGAAGCCCCTGGGCAGGGCTCAGTGACACCCGGATCCTTGCAGTCGCGACAGACTGACGCTCACGGCACAAACGCTGACAACTCGGCCACTTCTGGGAAAGCAGAAAGAAGCCTGGCCTGGAAGTATCTATCACCCACTAAGAAAGCAAGCAGCTCTTCAAATGATTGATGGAAAAAAAACCCAAACAGTTACCTTAATACACATGGACATCTGAATCATGTTGTCATCTTTTTCTCAGCACGTGGCAGCACAGCAGCTAAAGCTAAAGCTGGTCAAGGCTGGCGAGATCCTGCCTCCCTTGCCCCAGGGCATCGAGGTGCTGACCTCAGGAGCAGAGCTGGCCCAGCAACTCACCCCACTCCACGCCAGCACAGGCTGCCACCACGGTAGCCCCGACTCGGCTTGACTTTGCTGCTGCCACAGCTTTTCTCCAAAGGCGTGGCGCAGCGCTGGAGGAATTTGCGGTAGAACCCAGGTGTGGGTAAGATAAGGCGGTCTTTAGCCGGGCTGAAGTCTGTGAGCGCCAGCAGGCGTCCTGGACCTGCAGCTCCAGCCAAGTCCAAAATCGCTCTTTTCCCTTCCCTCGACCCCAGGTTTCGACATATTAGTACAACGTTTGCCAAGTGCTTTAATTAGGGACGTTTCTTCACAAGAAACAACTACAGCGGGTGAGGCTTTGACACTCTTAACAGAAGAGCCTTTGCCCTCCGTAACGCACCCCCATTTAACCTTTCCCTAAGACAGGACCACTCGGTAAGTGCAGGATACGCGTCAAACGACACGAATCCCACCACAGCAATACCTGCGGTTATTTAGTACCACGCTTTCAAAACCACCACCTCCCTCAGGAAAGGATCCAAAGGACATTAGACCATCCTCACGCCCCGGTCAACACGTGTCACACTCGAGTCCTGGGCGTTATTCCCCGTTCGCTGGAAGGACGCACAAGCCCTTCCAGCCACCCCGGCGCTCCTTGCGCGAACCGAACCCCGAAGGGGCGATGAAGAGAGAAGGGATTTCTGCCGCGCCCGCGGCTGCCGTGCGTGGCTCTGCGCGGCCGCGGTGCTGCCGGAGGGAAGGGGAAAGTTCCCCCGTGACGCGGAAACTTCGCGGGGCTCGGAGAAAGCTCACCCTGCATAGCTGTGAACCCCCCGCCTCTTCGGCGGGACCCCAGACCCTACACCGGCCCGCCCAAGGGACCGACCCAGAGCGCGTTTCCCACCCGCCAGATCCCGCCGGAACCCCGGCGCGCCACCGCCCTCCGCGGCCCCGCCGCCTNGGACGGTGTCTGGGCTCGGCTCCCCCCTCGTCCGCACCACCCCTGCCCGGTGAAGGAAGGAAAGTTCCCGCCAAATGTCGGGGACCCGGGTCTCGCTGCCGACCCCAGGGACTTCCCCACGAGCCCAGGGGAAGGTAAATGAGCTGAATCTGTCCCTGGGATCAGGTTTTCTGCACCTTCGCTCAGCCCTCCGGGAAATGCACACGGCAGGAGGAGGGGTCACGGTCAGAAAGCCCTGCCGAGTGATGTGCGGTGGCTGCTGGAGAGCTGCTGTTGCTGGTTTTTTTTCCGGAACAGAAAATTGCTGTCAAAACAATTCCAAGTATTTTTACTATTTCTTACATGTAGTTGCGTAGTAGGGCATTATTTCTAGCAGGAGAGCTGTTGCCTCACCTTGAGGCACCGGTTACCTTTGGGTGAGTATTTGCTGGAGCAAGATTCCATTTTTAGTCAGCATGATTAAAAAATGTAGCAATACCAATAAGCAGTCAAGCAGGGAAAGGCCAGCACCTCACTCAGGCTCAGGTGCCTTTTTTTGGAAGTAAGTACAACTGAATAACACCAGAGCTGCCAAACCTGAAGGCCCTGCCTTACCTGGAGAGAGGCGATCTCCACACCATACAAGTTTCAGAGACATAGGAACAAATGAAAAGAGAATTATAGAAACTGTAGGATTATGAAGCTATCTGTATCAGAACAAGGAAGTGGTGTGGAGAAATAAAAAAATAATTGACTGCAAGGGTTAAGGAAGTCTGTACATGGCTCCAAGAAGACAATACACTCAGAGAATGTGTTAAACAGGTGAAAATCTGCAGGGGGAGGTACAAGTGACCAGACATCAGAAAGGGCAATTCAAACTGCCTGTACGCGCTGTACATCCACTTCAGTATCCATTGGGATCAGGAAAAGAATGGAAATGTTGGGGGACTATAATTCATGAAAGATATCTGTGCCACAAGCAGGGGTCTGGACAGAAATACAACTGTAAAAATACAGAAACATCAGACCAGTTGTCAGATTTTTCTTTGTTTATTTGTTTGTTTGCTCTTTGGCAGGGTTCAGTTCTGCTTGCCAAGTTTAGGAATCCAAACATAGCAAAATTTTACCATTACAGGGAATACACGGCTGCACAAAGATAGTTGGAAAAAGAAAGGGATGGTGGGCCAGAAAAGGGGCAGGTGATCCTTCCTCTGTGCTCAGCATTGGTGGGGGCCACACTTGGAGGGCTGAGTCCAGGTCTGGGCTCCCCAGTATGATGCACGTGGCTATACTGGAGAGTGTCCAGTGAATGGCTACTAAGATGACTGAGGGACTGGAGCATCTCCCCTGAGAGGACAAGCTGAGAGAACTGGGACTGTTCAGCTTGAACAAGACAAGTCTAAAGGGGACCTTGTCAATTAATATAAATACCCGAATAGGGAGGGTGCAAAGAGGAGGGAGCCAGGCTCTTTTTGGTGGTGCCCACTGACAGGACAAGAGGCAGTGGCACAACCTGAAATACACCAGGTTTCCTCTGAGTATCAGAAAACGCTCTTTTACTGTGAGGGTGACCCTGCACTGGCACAGGTTGCCCAGGGAGGCTGTGCAATTTCCATCCCTGGAGATATTCAAAAGCTGTCTAGACGTACCCATGGCTCTAGATGGCCCTGCTTGAGCAGGGAGGTTGGACAAGTGACCTCCAGAAGTCTCTGCCAACCTCAACCAGTCTGTGATTCTGTTAAAAAAAAAAATGAAACAGACCCCTCCTCAACACTAAAAAACCCAACCTCAAAACCAGAACACCCATTCATCTTAAAGAGTCTGTCAGTAGAGCTTCCTTGTATCATCTAAATAAATAAGTACTCATTCTGTGCCAGCTGAATGTAATAGTACCCTTTTGGTTTTTTCTAATCAACTTTGGGCAGTCCGCCATCACTTGTAGGCAGCTTCATGAATGTCTTTAATTAACCTCAGTTTGTCTGCAAGGATTTTGGGGCCTCTCACACTGTACGTCCTCCTGGGGAGCTGTAGGAGGCAGCTGCCCCTGGCTGCAGAGCCCAGTTGAAGAGCAGCACCTCTGACCAGCGCAGCCTGAAACAGGGGGAGGTTGGCTGGGCAGATGTGCGAGTACCAGGGCAGGAAACTTCAAACCAGTAAACTCTGGAAATAATTAACAGGTAGCGCCAGCCAACGATCACAGCCGTTAGGGTCCTTCCTTTCGAGAGCACGTTAATAGATTTAATGGCAAGTGAATTGCACCACATGCAGTTTTCCAGTGCGTTAAAAGAGAACATCCCTAGAGCCTAGACTCCGCTAGCAGTATCACCTCAAAGTAGCAAAGGCATGCACAAGGAGCGGGAGAGCCTCCCCCAAACACGTGCAGATGCCAGACACTAAGTACTAGCAGCTTTTGGGAGCACCATACCAGGAAAAGCCAGGAGTTCCGTTTGACAGATCGCCTCCCTAGGCTCTGCGCGCTCTGCAGCAAGTTTGTGCCTTGGCTGTGGGGTCTGATTTCAATTTTTGTTGTGTCTTGCTGTAAAACAGAAATTCTTAATTGTTATGACTTCTCCATTATGTAGTCTTGGAGAATGCAGGCGTTCTAATTGACTTGTAAAATTCAGTCCAGAATGCTTAGGCAAAGAATTGAATAGGATTCACACACACTGCAGTCTCCAAAGGAAAAAGGTCACTCCTTCCAGTCCATTGTAAGGAAAGTCTGCAACCATTTTCTTCCTATGCAGTTTTTAAAAAATATGGCAGTTTGCCTACTTATTTCTCTTTGCAAACCCATCACGAAATTAAACACTCTACTGCTAATGTACTTGGCATCAAGAGGAGAAGTGCCATTATCCCCAGCAGGCAAGTGAGGAAACAGAGACAGGGAACTTGAAATTAAATTCACAGAGGAAGTGTGTGGCAGAGCAGGGACTTTGGACTCCATGTCTCCAGACGGGCATGCTAATCACAAAAGTAATGCAGCTTTTTTTTATATCTGTCTCCCATCCCTCCCCACTAGACCAGAGTAAAAAGCAGTTTTTAGTGTCCCATTAAATTTTCTTTGCAAAACTGTTAATGAATTCACAAGTAACAAATGAGTCAGGTTTCACGTTCTTGCTCGGCGTTAATAATTTTTCACAATTCAGCTGTAGAAACAAATAAATTTTGACCACTATTTGATCTCCATAAAAATCTTTGCTATTTTTAAAAAATAGTACAGACTCTACTGCGAGTATTAACAGACTTGTTTTAGTGATCATTCTTGGATCCTTATAAAAGCCAAGTCAAATTTCCATCCCATGCATTTTAGATGTGTCCAATATATTTGGCTTCATCTTTCCCTGGGAGATGGAAGAAGAGTGTGCAAGAACTGGGATATAACTTTTACAGATCAATCTCAAAACCCTGCAAAATGGATCATTAAAATTCTATATTTAGCAGCACAAATTTCTGCTTTGTGACAAGGTCAGTAATTGAATGGACACATTAATGCCTAGGAAAAAGCTGATGGCAGCACCACAAAACAGGTATTATTATATTTTATAAAGCAACTTAATGATTTTTAGCAATCATGGTATTATGTTCACATTTGAGCTTGTGTGCCACTTGCATAGTACCGAGGGAAATGGAGATTTGTCCACAGCAATGTTTATTTTCAGTGATGCTTTAAAAAAGTTCAGGGCATCTATTTCAGACTGAAAGCTTAGACTCCATCAATAGATAAAGCTATAAAACCAGTTAATGTAATACGCAGGCTTCCTTTCCGTTCATCAGGCTCTTCTCATTATGTTCCACCTATCATAAAAAATAAACTGCTCATGAATTCACCCCACGTTCCCAACCTGCCCATCAGAAGTTCAAAGTCATCGCTGCTCAGCTGCAGATGGAGAACAAATCTGCTGGCAAATCCTGCTGACAAGCCCGGTCCCTCTCTGCTGCAGACAGACCGTATCTTACCACAAGCGCCCTGACTACTGCAAGATCAGTGGAATTACTACAGGGAAAAAAACAAAGTCATTGCTCAATGACAAGAATTTGATGCAGCCACTCAGGATTGCCCGGTTATTATGTTGTGTGGTTATTTGGACAGTTTTGCCAAAACCAGCGTGCTGAGCTTCGCCAAAGAGAGGAAATGCAGCTCAAGAGTCAAACAGCACAGAAGCCGGTCAAATACCTCGGGATAACTAGAGTGGAAACAAACACCTTCCAGCCCAAATGTCAGTTTTCTGTTTGAAACTTTCTGTCGCTGCAATTCCCATCCTTCGCAGAATGTTACACCACCTATTGTTAGCTTTTCTGCATTTTCCTTGCAAGAAAAAATACAATATATCCACTGTCCCCCAAAGCCCTTCGGGGAAAAAAACTGGTTTAACCGGTTTCCAAGAGAAAGGCTCCTTAGGGCAGGGACAGAGCCACCCCAGCAACAACAGGAGCTGTTAAAGTTTTTATTTCCTCCAGCTGCTTCTCCCTCCACTCCTCCAAAGGCTGCAGCCCATGGGGCAGAGTGACCACCCATCTGTCCCCCTGAAAAGGGGGGCGGCTTCGCTTAGATGGGGCAGCTGCGGGTTTATCCACATGGTGGGACTGCTCACCAGAGGAACCTTTGCTAGTCTGTGGAAATGTTTAGATGCTGAAAGCCAAAATGAAGCGACTGGCCCTCTTGGCATAAGTAATGCTCAGCATCAGCAACTTAACTCCGCGAGGGAGAATAACAGTGAAACAGCCATTTTTATTTTTTTTTCCTGGAGTTCTGTAACAGTTTCCATGTTTTTTTCACTTTCGAGATGTTCTACATGCTGCAAAGGGCAAGCGAGCCAAGAAGGGCTCTGTACCGCGCTCCGGAAACGGTCTGAGCGTTCTCAGAACAACCTTCGATTTTCAAGCAATTAAGCTTCTAGATGAAACAATAAAAACCCCTTCAATCCTACCCTCAGCCACAGCTGCTGTCCAACACCTATCAATTTAAAACACTTTCCGAGGCCATTATAAGAGGCCTGGGATCGTGCCCGTGCCCAAAGTAGCACAGTGGTTGTTACATTGACGGGAAGGAAGCTCTTGAAACGAAGATGCAGCTTCTCATTCTTGCAAGATGACAAACTTCAGATTAAATTCAGCATGAAAAGTAGTCAGTAAGGTGGCTAGTACTTCAAATAAAAATACTAAGTGCATTCCTTCTAAGCAGCACATTAATACTTTCTGCAGCCCTCCTCTTCTTCCTGTCAAATATTGTCAGATTGTTGGTGACAATCCAGTAACACATTTGAAGTAAATTTAAATGGGCCTTTTAAAAGAAAAAAAAAATCATAACAAATCAATATCTTTTCCTCTTCCCTTCATCCAGAAGTACCCATCACTGTTACTGTGTTCCAAGGTCTACATCTACTTTACCAGATCTATACTCTTCTCTTTAGTACTACAGTAAACACCCCTTTGATTTCTACCTTGCACCCGAGTAGCATTTTCTCAGGTCAGAACAGGCATTTGGGGGAAAAACAAAGGCACGCTGTTGAGTAAACATAAATTTTATTGAAGTGATGGCCACGTGAAAAGGTCATCAAATAAAACACTTATCTGTTCAGACTAACAATTCTGAAATTACTACAACAAATATATTTTTATCTCTTCATACATTTGGTTTCTCAGCTTGTGGATGGTAACTGCTATTTGCAAGGCTCCCAAGGGAGACATTTTCATAGTACCAGTAATAGCAGAACTAGCAGGTAGGTGAAGTATTGGTGCACTGGGTGAAGCCAAGGCATAAGTCAAATGAAGCACAGGTTGTTAAGCTGCCTTCAAAGCCACTTAGTACAAACTAAGGAGAACTTTTAAGTATTCCTTCACAATTGCAGGATATATTGTCTGTAATCAAAGCAAAAGGATGAAGGGCGATAGCCAAAGGAAGACTTAAAATATAGAAAATAGTCTAACCATGTATTTTCTCAGTTATACTTCTGGGAAGGAGGGCCATGAAAGAAAAAAGCAACTCTACTCCCCCTGTATCACTTCTAACACAGGTTCCTTGGGCCACCCTGAACCCCAGATCCTACCAGCCACGTCTGCACTACAGCCTGACAAGCTCTGGTCTTTTCTTTCAACTGGAGCTCATCTGTCTCTTTTCTGGATAAAGGGAACATGAACAACATATAACTAGTTTCTAAGGTAGCATAAGTAGTTAAAAATTCAGCCACAGTGCACACACAGGCCTGGGAGCTTGGAATCACTCCCATCTAGGGCTTTTAATTACAATACAATCTGCATAGTGACAACAGTGTCTTTTTAAATTTTTAAATTTTTTTTTTTTTTTTTTTTTTTAAATTTTGCCCTCCTTAAGCTTGGGCTAAAGGTAGGCTGATAGAAGAGTAAAGATTGGTCCTAAGCTTGTAAACTTTTAGGGCAGGGATTTTCTGGGAAACATCCTAACAAATATGGCACTGTAAAGAAAATAAACAAATGAACAAACCAGAAAGCAAAGTCAGCACAGTGCTCTTCTAAAGAAGAGCAGTACAGTCTATCAAAAAGCAGCACTACTGGGTAAAACTTTAAATTGCTTTTTGAAAGCAAATCACAGCTTCCATGCTGTACATTACAAATGCAAATAGATGACATATAAAAAGTTTTCTATGCAAAATAGTCCTGCTTCCAGTCCACATTCTTCTATGCCATTTACTGCAAGTGTATATTAACCTCTCACATATTTGCTTACAGACAAGTTTATTGCCACAGAGGTTAAGTTCAGGCAAACTTAGCAACAGAACGCCGTTTATTAGCAGTTACTAAAATATTTTCACATTTAATTAAGGTCTTAACCTTCCATGGTGAAAAAAAAAAAAAAAAAGTGATGCAAGTTGTCCACTACATTAAGTACAATATTTGAGTTTTACTGAAAACAGTGAACATGCAACTCAGCCTTGAAGAAAGTCAAGAAGCAACTGGTATTTAATACAGCCAGTGATATATGTTACTTGCATACATTTATTCACAGCTTACAATGTTAAATAATCTACAGTTCCGAAACACGAGCATTTTAAAAGGAACTTGTCACGGGTCTTTAGCGATAGCTGAGCAGACACTGTGCAGAGACTAAATAAGGGCAGCTTCACACTCAGTTTGAACCAAGTAAGAGAAAGTCGAACCCTTCCACTCATCTGCTTCCATTGCCACAACAGAAGAAAGACTCGCACCTATTGCTAGGCATATTTCCAATCTCTCCTGTTGCTCTGTTTTGGAATTATTTGAGATGACATTAACCACATTCAGCTGTGAATACGGAGTTACAATTCAACATCTGAAATCTGAAGCAAATTGCGAACATGGAAGATAATGTCAAGCGTTCAAAAGCAAATGCAAGAAAGCTTAAGTGTAGCCTCATGCTTTCTATCTACATTTGCAAGCTACAGATGCCTAAAAGACTCATCCCCACAATATTATTTACCAGCTCTGTGATCTGAAAGTCCACAGAGAATGTTTTCACTGGTAGCACAAACCATAAAGATTCCAGTTAACACACATATTGGCAAGGGAAAGAAAAAAAAAAATTCAAAAGGTGCTTAAGATGGTGGAAAGGAATTAAAATATTTACAGAAAGCCTGGTGGCTTTGCTGATTGTGTACTGAAATATAAACAAAAAGCAAAAAAAAAAAAAAATAATCAACCAAAAGCAGTTACTGAACTGTTTATTCTCAACATGTGCTGCCTTTCTGCTGTTCTTATTTTCAGACTAATCTTGGCCCCAAATAAGGCAATATGAAAGGAATGACCATCGCTTCCTTTGGGGCTCAACTAAGAGACAGGAAAGGAAGAATACTATGTAGTATCTGTATTGGTATCTGTATCAGGGAATGATTGCCTGTAAAACATCACAGAGTATGAAAATATGACTGAAAAAGATGGAAAGACTCTGGTTGAAAGTTAAGCGGGGTTTAAAATACAAAGGTACACATTTTAATAACTTACAAATAAATTAAGATGGTGAAAGGCTGTAGGGACTATAAAGGGGAAAAGAAGACTGAAGCTAAAAAAAATAAAAGCTGCTGTGTTGACAATAGAAGTAGTAATTCCATGACAAGAGATTTATTTTTCTTGAAGAAAATAAAACATTCTGTTGAATAACCTGGAACAGAGATTCTCTCAATTGTGCAAATGACATGTGCAAACACAGCGAGGTGAGAGAAGGGTGTAACATCTTCAGTCAGAACATTTAAAAAGATGCACCTACTGACAAAAGCTCTGTCCTTTTCTCTCAGAAAATATTGTTAGGAGTCTGACCTTCAGACTCAAATTCTTCCTTTAGTGTCTTCAGTATGTTTAAGTCAGTATGGACAATCTTTTCTATAGTAATGAAACATTTCTCCCTGGTCTTGAACACAAACTTCCAACCTCAGGGTAAAAAACCCCATTAAGTCCTTTCTCCCAAAGCTTCAGCTCACTTACAGCCTGATTCTTGGAGTACTGTCCCAAGACTCTCACAGATGCCACTAATCTCCACTACAGCACCATGCCCTAGATGTGCTAAGCAATGTATTTTGTGCAGTTTTAGGCACCCTCTACACTGCTGGCCATTACGTTCATATCTTCAATCCAGCTTTTGCAAAAACATAAAATTAAAAAAAATAAAATAACCAAGACTAAGAATTTAACCAAGTCAAAGTAGAAAATGTCATTTCTGTCTCTTAATGTTCTCACATTCTGTAAGCATCACCAGAGAGGAGATGACTCATTTTTCATTTCTTCAATGCGCAGAGAATAACACAAACCATATCGATCAGCGAGCTGACAAATGTGAAAGAAACTATAAACACTTTACAATGCTTTAAGTCTAAAGTCTAGTTATTCCAGTTACTATATTAGATCAAGGTTTTAAATCAGTGTCAAAAAAGCCACCACAGGTTTGTAAAATTCCATTTCCAAGCAATTTGCAATTAATTTGTCACTTTTCATTATCCTTCTGAGATCAGCTGTAACATTTACAAGAGGAATAATTCCCTGCTGGCAGAGCACAATACAGCACAGTCTTTCAGGGCCACTGAGGGCTTCTTTCTTAGAAAAGCCTAAAGAGCTGAAAACAACATACAGAAATAAAAACCTGTAGTTCAACGCTACGACACCAACAGATTGTTCTTCTACGTTGAGTTTTCTCTTTCTGCAACTGTGGAATGTGTTTGAAGATTCAGGGTTTCCGCTGTCTCATCGAAGTCCTGACCAGCTGTGGAGGTACGATGCCCACCCAGAGGGCCGTGAGGTACTCTCTTCCTCACCTAAAGGAGGAAGAAAAAAAAAAACAAACATATTTTGACCTAAGTTTATTATGTTAGACATTACATCATTTGGTTATATGGACTTGTTTCCCTTTGTGTCTCTGTCCTTTTTCAAACGCTGTCCTCGTAGGTAACATTCAATACTCACTCTTGGGCTGCCATAGAATCCTTCTTGGATTTGATCACCAAGTCCACTTTACTTTGGGTACTTATGGATAATTTGAAGAGGTCATTTATTACCTTTCTCCAGAAAAATCTAATCAGCGTTCCTAAGAGCGCCAGAACAACATCAAAATGCTATAGACTTAATTTACCTCTTATCTGTCCAAATGCAAAGCCTGTCATGGAACGCAGTACTCCGCCACTTCCTTTTATTCATGTGATTCTGTTCACAAATTTTCAGTGTTTACTTTTTATATTAATTTTAAAATAAAGTATAGGTCAGTTGCTAATGAAGCACAAGCTACAGGTTGTTACTGAGAAGTGACAAACCGTACCTTAAAAAGTGTTTTTAAGGGGACAAACGCAGAGCCAGAATATTATACACAGTCAGCTCTTGGGTTAATTTCCTGCAAAGGCTTAACTCTTTTTTCCTTCCTTCCCTAGTTCCTTTATTTCTTAAGCAAAATTTCTTGAAGATATGTAAAAAGTTAATATATTGAAACTAGTATCAGGTCTGCAGTATTGCCTCAAGAGGACCACTTTAATTATCGGTTTAGAACGTGTGCCAAGAAAGTAATTCATTTATATTAGCCTGTACTTTAAGGTCAATTTGACAGAAATCCTTAACTCAAAACACAAACACATTAAATTTTCACAACATACTATAATCTTCCTAAAGTGTGCACATTTCAGAAGAAATTATGTTTTACTTTATTTACATTTTGAGGTATTTGCTCAATTTTCTGAAAACTGTAACTTCTACACAGAGCAAAATGATTTTATTGCTGGCTCACTGGCATTATGCTGCTAAGCTTCCCCTACTCCACATCCCCAAAGGTCTACATACAAGAAAGCACAGAACTTCAGTTGCCTTTATTTCCACTTTTCTTCTTCTGTGACAACATCTTGAACACTCCCTACCTTGGGCAATTGCAACCAGCTTCCCCTTCTCTTCAGGACTGAGCTGCAACATGGTGTCTATTACTGGGAGCAGCCTTTCTTTCTCACTTCCTGATTTTAGAAATATGAACTGCAACAGAACATTCTTCAAGTATTCGAGATTAGCCACAGACTTTTCTCTCTCTTGATTTCTTTCCAGTCTTCTTACTTCATTCTTAAGAAGCTGCAGATGAGGGGGAAAATATGCAATATTGTTTGCTTCATATAATGAGAAAACAAAAGTCTTTTGAAGAGCTAAAAAGCAAATTATGCAGCTTGCTTGAAAACGAATAGAGTGTGCATAGCAACACATTTTGGACAAAAATGCAGTGAAAACTGAACATGTGATAATGTTGTTCAGAAATAACTTCTTATTCATCAAAAATAACCTTTTTTTTATAAAATCTGCACTGTATTTATAATGATACACAGTGCTAACTATGCAATTTCAGTGATAAAGAGTAAGAGTTGAACAGTTGAATAAGAAACATGGATTAAAGATTTAACAATATTATCATGCCAACATTTTATAAAAGAAAGCTTAGTGTTGTTTAGACAATATGTTAACTTAAAAATGTTTTCAGAAGACTCAGAGAGGTACAATCAAACCAAGGGAAACTCCATTAGTACAAGTATCTCTAAACATGTATCTTCTTTTAACTTAAGACAGATAAAAGGGGTTATACAGGAAGAGAAACCAGACAATGCTTCCCTTGGGATTTGCTGCCTTTAACTAAGTGAAAACAGTAAAGACCCTTTATGAAACATCAAACTTTCATAACTCTTGAGGTTTCTTTTTGCAGCAACTTTTACTCTTCCCCCGCCCTGCCCCAGACGAAAAGCTATGGGACAAAAAAAATAAAAATAAACGAAGTCAACTCTGGAAGCACTAATTATTCCCAAGGAATAAAAACCCTTCCAAAATTAAGTTTTGCATCACCAAATTTTTAGAGACTGGGATTTTCTGAAACATATTTTGTGTTAAACATTTGGTTTAAGAAACAGACCACAGAAATTAGAGCTGTCCCCACGCTTCCTGCATGCCTGCTAACCTTTATTTGTTCCATTAGGATGGCATTGGTTGCTTCTGATTCACGAAGTAATTCATTCAAGTGATCAGCGCTCTTCGCTGTGGTGTTTAGTTGCTGAATCAGCTCATCCTTGGTGAGTTCTCTTTGCCACTGAGATGGTTCTACAATTAATTGGAAAAGAAAGTTGAGAGAAGGAAAAAAAATTTGCATCTGCTTTATACTAACTTAACATTAGGATTTGATTAATCTAGTTTCTCGGAAACAAAATCCATGCCAAGTCAGGCTGCAAAACTGACAAGCATCGCTGCTGCTTGTTTTGTCATCTATTTTTGTATATATAAATTTAGTAGAAGGGGATAGACAAATCAGTTCTAAGTACATGGTTTTAATTTACGCTTCATTTCCTGCCCATAGATGGAGATTTTCAGCAGTTCTCTGCGAAGTGTTTCATAGGCTTTTAAAACATGATTAGATGCTACCATGTATTTTTCTACTTTTTGGAGGACTCAGAACATTGTTCTTCACGCTGGCTTTCATTTTCCTAGAATAAATTTCTATTAATAGAAAAAACTATGAATAAATTCTTGTTCTAATAAACCTCATTAAGATGAACACACATTTTCGCCTTTAATTAATAAGAGTTAAATCAGCACTTAACTGTCTCTAGTAGAGACTAGTCCAAAACACATAAATTTCTGTAACTATTCACTGACTTGCTTGTCGAGTTTTTTCCCTTTAAAAAGTCACAAATGTGACATTTTAAAATTACTAAAACCTGTAGCAATGCTTTATCGTTAGTCCTTACTCAAGGACAAAACTCCTACAGAAGTTCAGGACAGTGTGAACTCAGTGGCACTTAGGTAGACTTGTATCTTGCACCTAAAAGCACAAAACCACAACGTTCTCAGGTATTTTGAGGACGTAAATTTCTGCAGCTTACACAGGCAAGTGCTTCAAAAAGCCACATATTCCACCTACCAACTTTTTCTTCTGAGGAGTTTAGAAGTTGTTCCAAGGATGGTACGTAGGTGCTCGCTGAAGAGACAGACTCGGTGTCCGTTGTTTCCATACCTTCTCCCTCTTCCCTAGCTACCGTGTGCACATCGAGGACAGGAAGGTCAGCGTTTCGTCGTTCTCGCAAGTTCTTTGTGGCTGAATTTGAAACAGCCGGACCTGAAAGATATTTACTGACGTTTGTCATCAGAACAAAATTGGTAGGGCTGTTTCATAGGTGTGACTGTATCAAACTGGAGAGCGGTAACTAAGACAGTCTTCAAAAAAGCAGGGGCAGGAAAAGTGTAAGGAAAGGTGTAAGAAAAGGGGAAAAGCCAGATACACATCACATAACATTTATAATAGAAAACAGAACCTTTCACCATCAAACAACCATTCCAATCAAAGCCTGTTTCTAAATCCAAACCTGACTGGCAATTTTTGTCTCAGTGACTGTGAAACTCTCATTCCAGTCTCTCTGCAGATGTGTTGTGATTGTAAGAGTACCAAACGGTTTTAATGCAAATCAAAATTAACTTTTGTTTCAACCAGTCCTGTAGGAGGTGTAAATTGCTCTGTTTTAATACTGTGTGCGCCATCTTGCTGCTTTGGTAACATATGGAAAGCAGGAACTTCCTAAACTGTTACTGCTGCTTGGCAAATGTCCAACTGCATCCTATTTAGTAACTTTATAGATATCAAAATAGCACTTGAGCTTGACCACAGTAAAATCTTAAATTAGAAGAGGGATCAAAGAGCAAGTATACCAATAACTAGCGTTGTTAAAACAGTTTGTAACACTTTTCTTTAGCTTTATGCCCAATACTGGAGGCAGAAGTCCAGCACACTGCAAAGCCTGAGAAAAACTGATAGAAAGAGCACCGAAGGATGCTGCTCGTGCACAAGAGGTAACAGTTACGCAGATCCTAGAACAGAACAGAATAGTTCCAGTTGGAAGAGACCTACAACAATAATCTAATCCAACTGCCTGACCACTTCAGGANGCACCTCCTTCTCTACTTTCCCTCCTCAGGAAGCTGCATAGAGCACTGAGGTCACTCCTCAGTCTTTTTTTTTTTTTTTTTTTTTTCTAAACTAGGTAACTCAGAGTCCTTAGCCGCTACTCACAGGACATTCCTTCCAGCCTTTTCACCAGCTTTGTTGCCCTCTCTGGATGCATTCAAGTACCGTGTCATTCTGAAGGAACAGTAACAACACTGACATCTTCCTTATTTGGTACGGCATGCTGCAGATTCTCCAGAAAAAGTTTCTGGTGTGTTACAGAACCACACGCCGTGGGCACGTTTTAAATTCAGACTCAAGTGTACAAATTTGTATCTAACCCAAGAAAATCTGGTATTATGACTGAAAAATTACCCCTAGTGCTTGGTTCACTCTTGAGTTGAAAGAGCTGAGTTTCCACTCTGGACAGTTGCTGCTGAAGCGTCTCTACTGTCTTCCTGTGCTCTTCTTGTAGGTTTCTGACTTGATCTCTGAAATTGTTCCGGAGAGCTTCATTCTGGGCTGTCAGTTGGCTCAGAGTCTGGGCGTGCTCTGTTTTCATGACCATGTTCTCAGATTGTATTGTGCAGAGCCTGAAAATAGGGTATACACAAACTGTAAGAAACCACCAGCAAAACACTGTCATTTTTACATTTCAAAATCTTTAGGGTTTGAAGTAGTTTTCAATTTTCATGGGTATGATTATCTTAGAATAACCACACAACTTTTTTCCATTTAAATTCCTCTATTTTCAGGGAAAAATCTAAGACAGAAAAAAATTACAGNACCAGAAGTTAAAGCGTGCCTCAGATACTGACAGGGTTGGGGCATGGACCACCTCTCTAGGAAGCCTGTTCCAGTGTTGACCATCCCCTCAGTGAAGAAATGCTTCCTAATGTCCAGTTGGAACTTCCCCTGGTGTAACTTCGAATTACTCCTAAGTGTACTATCACTTGGTATCAGGGAGAAGAGCTCAGCACCTCCTTCTCTACTTGCCCTCCTCAGGAAGCTGCATAGAGCACTGAGGTCACCCCTCAGTCTCTCTTTTTTTTTTTTTTTTTCTAAACTAGGTAACTCAAGAGTCCTTAGCCGCTACTCACAGGACATTCCTTCCAGCCTTTTCACCAGCTTTGTTGCCCTCTCTGGATGCATTCAAGTACCGTGTCATTCTGAAGGAACAGTAACAACACTGACATCTTCCTTATTTGGTACGGCATGCTGCAGATTCTCCAGAAAAAGTTTCTGGTGTGTTACAGAACCACACGCCGTGGGCACGTTTTAAATTCAGACTCAAGTGTACAAATTTGTATCTAACCCAAGAAAATCTGGTATTATGACTGAAAAATTACCCCTAGTGCTTGGTTCACTCTTGAGTTGAAAGAGCTGAGTTTCCACTCTGGACAGTTGCTGCTGAAGCGTCTCTACTGTCTTCCTGTGCTCTTCTTGTAGGTTTCTGACTTGATCTCTGAAATTGTTCCGGAGAGCTTCATTCTGGGCTGTCAGTTGGCTCAGAGTCTGGGCGTGCTCTGTTTTCATGACCATGTTCTCAGATTGTATTGTGCAGAGCCTGAAAATAGGGTATACACAAACTGTAAGAAACCACCAGCAAAACACTGTCATTTTTACATTTCAAAATCTTTAGGGTTTAAAGTAGCTTTCAATTTTCATGGGTATGATTATCTTAGAATAACCACACAACTTTTTTCCATTTAAATTCCTCTATTTTCAGGGAAAAATCTAAGACAGAAAAAAATTACAGCTATTACTTATCATATGAATGCACTGCGTTATATAAACTCTTGATTTCTAATTCAGAACACAAAATTTAAATATCTTGGGGAAAAAACATATTAGAGACATTGTGGGCTAAACATTCTTAAATTCTACAGCTGCAACGTGACTGTTCATAGTGTTACACAGGGCATACTACTTACCTTATACTCCACTTCTTTTAACATTTATACACCAAACACTTATGCAGGACTTCTGAAAATGTAAGTTTCTAAAAAGCGGGTTTGGTTTTTTTTTTTTTCCCTTAAGTTTCAAATTTTGGAACAAAAGAGGGTTAGAAGAGCGTAGTTACCAGCAAGAAAATTCTCAGCAACACCTCGATTTCACTTGGTTTGGAGGTACTCCAGAAGCACGACACAGTTGTCACAAGCAATTAAAGAAGAGCATGTATGGAAAGACTAAGCACAGGACCTGTCCTTATAAGTATAAAAACATAAATACAGCCAGAGTAGCAAAGAGGTAGTCTCTCTTGGTACAAAGGGAACCTACTGCGGTATGGGCTGTTTCCAGAAAAATGCAGAAGGACGTAATTTAGTTGATTACAATGAATCATCACGTGGCCATCAGGAACAGATAGAACAGTACAAAGATAGTGACAGAAAATCGACAGTTCGTAATACTAAGCTGTAATTTCTAATGACTATTTCTCAGGAATTTCTTTGTAACTTAAATAGAGAGCAGACAAGGAAAGCTCCTTTTTGAAGGGCTCAAGTATTAGGTAGTCGTGTGATTTTTCAAGAAGTGATAGAGATTAATCAGATTCTTTCCACTTTGAAAGAAAGAGCAAACTAAGATTGTGGCAAGTGTAGACTTAAAACTCAGTGTTTTCTGTAAGAAAAGCACTTGGTAGACACAGGACTGGATATTTTGTCGGTGAAATTGTTTCCTTGGCATTTAACTACCATGTTTTTCTAATAGGAAACATCCCTAAAATTTAGTTGAGCAGTCCAACACAAATGTAGTGCTGAGCACTGGACTTAATAATAGTCAACATGCTTTAAAAATGTTAATTTTAAAGTCTGATAATTAACAGGTAGAAAGCTTGCAGAAATCTCAAAGTCCCTGATCAGCTACTACTTCATTTTCATTGCTGAAACTTCTGAAGGCTCATGAAAAACAGCAAACAATCCCTTAGAATATTTCTTTAACTTTCTCAACAATTGTGCCTTTTCTTTGGGAGGTTATAGGCCATTACATGCCCAGCCCTTACAGTTCACACAAAATAAAGTATCTCTATCTATTCATCAGACCACCATACTTTTCACGGAGTTCTGCCTCTTTTGCAACAGTCTCTTGCAGCATCTTATTGTGTCTTTCCAGCAGGGTGTCATGTTCGGACTGCAACGCCTGGAGCTCAGATGCATTCATCTGTGAATTGTGCTGAGCATCTTGCAGCTTAACTTTAAGTTGATCTATCACCACTTCCAACTGTTCTCTACGAGGGGGGGAAAAAAAAAACCAAATACAAACAACATACATTCACAAAGAATTACATTATTTCAAGCACCTATATTATACCCACAACATTTTGGAGAGCTGATCCAAATTGCTTATTTATTAATGAAATAATACAGCACCATGACCAAAATAATCTTAAAATGTGACTGCAGCAGAAACTACTAGAAAAGTTCTGATCTTGTTTCAGTATAGGTACAACTCATTTCAGGTACAGATAGGCTTACCACATCCTATCTGAATTGCTGGGGGATGTAACTATTGGGGTAGAAAGTGTGACTGGTATTACTTTCTACTTCAACTTGGTTTGGAGGAACAAGACAGAATAATATGTGGAATGCAGATGGGAGAAACAATTTCTTCTTGAAATTGGTGGAGGTTTTTGTTTGTTTAGTAAATGAACAATTACTCTGTAAGACTGAATCTAGAAGACAAAAAGGTTGGAGTCGATGTTGAACAAAGGACTAAAAGGCCACATCAATCCACAAAACAATTTAAACTCGGTCAGAAATAAATTAAAATCAGACATACCAAGAGGAAACAAAGTCTTAAGTCACACACATTCTTTCATGTTTTCTGCGTTTATATCTGCAGACATCTCCATGACCTCATAAACTGTATATCTCATTAATCCTTCAAATTGATACTTGTAAATCATTTCTTTGAAAGCTACTCGTTGTCTATTGCTTCATTACATGTCCACTTTGTTTCTAAGGTGACCCTCTTTCACAAAAAAACTAACAGTACCAGGACTTCTTAAAATTCCGCAAAAAGGAGAGGCAAAGAAATGCAATTCTTGCAGTTCACTAACTTCAAAGAAAAGTAGTATCTAAAAACCCCAAACCAACCATGAAACCAAAGTCCTCTAAGAAAGCACAAGTCTCCCTCTGGTGGACTTTCCGCTGCAATTGCATGTCCTGCTTTCAGATCTGTTTCAGAAATGAATTCTGACATCTCAGAGATCAACGTCCAACCTGTCACCATGGACAGCTATCAATAACTTACAAAAATCCCTTACAGAAACCGATGTACTTTTGCAGTAGGTTCAGATATTTTCTGAAGTGAATCTGAATTTCCCTGGCTGACAACTATACAGGGAACATTCGGCAGGGTTAAATTTTTTTTCTAGTCTTTCCTCATGTACGAAATACTGTTCTAACAGCTGCTAAGACATCTGCTGGAACTGGTGACAGTCACCCAGAGTTTCTCCTACACTAAACCTTTCATTCCTGAAAAAAGCTCAAAGAGAGCTCAGCTGAACAGTACCAATCTGCTCTTTTCTTGTCAGTTGGAACTGGCACTTTGCTACAAAACTTTATGTCGAAACAAAATAATGTGTCAAGTCTACACAGAATACGGTGGCTAATTTCTGCTCATGAGAATTATAAGAATCTTCCGAATGCCTTACTTCTCCCTCTGACTGTAATGACAGGTAATCTACACAAAAATAAATATTAAAAAAAGACAAATCAAGGGATTACAAACTAACATAGTACTACCATGATAAAAATCGATGATCTTTCTTCTGTTCAAATAGGCAGAGCCACAGTTAGGTTACAGATCATAGATCAGGTAAATTTTAAAGAAATAAAGAGCTTTTTTTTTTAATTTAAACTAAAGTAACTGGGGAAGCAAACTGTCTGCCTTCTGATACTCTCCTTATTCAAGCAAAGAGTTAAATAGTGGAACTCCCTTCTTGGTGAGCAGCTAGCAAAGGCAAGCTCAATAACTCAAGTATCGGTATTTTTCCGTATGTATACAAGAATTTTGGTTTTACCTTTCTTGTTTGGCTCCCTCAGATTCCGTCTGAGAAGCAGATTTATTCTTTTGCTGCTTTAGAACATTATGAACACGGACTTTGTAGCTCTCGAATTCAGATGTAACAGATGCTTGTTCAGCCTATCACATAGAAAACAAACTCTTAATAAGCCATGCTATTAACTATTGCTTCCTTGTTTCTCTAAAATGACATGTAGCTTACATAGAAAAAAACATAGCAAAACACTCCCACTGCATTTTCTTCTTTTAAATGGGTAATTGAAATAGTGACAACTATAACAGATTATGTTTCTTTAGACTTTGAGTATCATAAGATGTGAAACGTGAGAGAGACAGATTTTCAACATACCAGTATTAAAGAAAGAATACCTGCAAATTCAAAAACTACATTCTGCAGAGATTCACAAGGGATTCCATCAAACAGGTTTAGATAAAGGCAAAGGTGAAAGGAGAAAGAGAGATAATTCTGTTTTCCTTTTACACTACCCAGGTGACAAAAATCTAAGATGCCTTAAAGTTATGCATAATTTTGAGGTGTTGAGTCAATTTTGTGATGGTAACGCAGAGTAAAAGATATAATGTTCTAGTTGGTTATAAGGGTGCTTGGTCTGTCTTCTGATACATAAAGTTTCTGTGGATATACAGAAAGTTACCTGACAAGATATCAGCTTCATCCTTGACTGTACACTATACAGCAAAAATTATTCCTGTCCTTCAAGTACTCATCTTGTATATTCCTCTACAAAAGCACAGATGCAGGTTTTCAAACCTGGCTCTCTGGAGGACTAATGAAGCCCATGGCATCATTAGTCATTCCTGAGATGACTAAATGCTCTCATCTCAAAGAGGAGGATTTTGGAGTTTCTCTTGAGCTGAACTGGTGAGAGAAATTCTGCTGCTGACCCTAATTAGCCACCACTTCAGCTTTACTGAAGTCTGTAATATTTGTGGGCATTTTCTTTAAATTAATCCTTCTTATTTCTTCTTGTCAAACTATGTGGGCTAAAATATTCCCAAGTCCTCCGGTACTCAGCCTTAAATGTCAGCATGACTTCTGTCTTCTAACCTGCTCTCTGCTTTGGGGTCCACCTTTCCTTTAGATAGAATTTTCCTTTGTTAATAACCTTGTAATAATATCGATTTCCTAGACGTAGGACACCTAAAGGGGATGGCTAATCTTCCAACAGCTTCAAACCACACCATCATGGAAGATCTACACCCTTGCTGGTTTCACAGTATCAAGGAGCAAGCTACCATGGATAGGTACTGAAGTTCCCCGTTATGAAGAGAGCATTTGTAAACCCGTGATCCACATCTACCAGTGCAACGCAGACAAGTCACCTGTAGCAGCACCCACAAAGTTTGTCCATTTCAGTTCACCTTTTTAAAATGTGGAAGTTATTTGAGAGGCTGCATTCCATTGTTACTTCTCTACAGGACACACACCTATCATACAAAAGGGGCCACAGTGTGGTGTAGCATGTTAAAAGCTGCTTGCAAATATACTGGTCACTTTTTTTTTTTTCTTCTTCCCAAAGCGGCATCTGTGTTAACTGGTTTTTCTATGGAGCAAATGGTATTCCTTTTTCATTTGTTCTCCTCCTCTTTTCCCTAAAATTCTCTCTTCCCCACAGTGTATACTTGTTGATCATCTCAAATAAACTCCAACTCCCTGCTACCACCACAACTTTTTCCCTACTGGAAACATAAGAGTGCAGTCCAGACATTCCAAGTGATACATGACAATGAGGACAGAGTCTGGCTTGTCCTGTACCACCACTCAAATACAGTCATCACTGAGGTAATTCCCAATTCCTGACAGACAAAAAGAGAAGAGTGAAAGATCTGCAAAATATTTCAGGAGAAGCAGACAGACTGCAAGAAATCTCCCTTCTAAAGTCTCTGACATTACTTCTTTCACTAGAGTACCTGGGCTGCTTTGCACTCTTCTTGCAAGGCTGCCATTTTTTGCTGGTAAGAACTCAATGTCCGCTGATGTTGCTCTGAAGAGGTTCGCAGGTGTTCCTGAACTTTATGCTTTTCTGATGTTAGTACAGCCACTTGAATCTGAAAGAGTCAGTTGAAAACTTCACTATGACAAAATTTGTTCTTCTCTCTCCAAGGAAACATGCCACAGAGAACACTGGATTCTACTACAGTAATTCCTGCACCGAATTGGTGAATGTAAAATTAAAATTCAACAAATACAGAAATATGTCCTAGTTACAAGCTTCTAACTACAGAATCCTCTCCTTTGGTAGAAAGGGAAAAAAAAAAAAAAAAAAAAAGATCA
>VWZK01009765.1:47985-64725 GCA_013396935.1 Baryphthengus martii
AAAGAGGAACAAGGGTAAACACGTCTAAAGAACATCACAAGGGAAATATTTGGAGAAAGCAACAAACAGATAAAACTCATTTAAGAAAAGGAACCAGTAACCCAGTAGTAAAAATAAGACCTATTCATTCTTCAGCGTATATTCCATCCGCCCAGCACAAATCACACCCTCTTTACTTAAATAAGAAATCTTATACTAACAAAGAAGTGAAGTTTCTTGCCTTATAGGCTTCCACTTGTTGCTGACTGGCTTCCAGTTCCCCTTTTAATGATGCCTGCAACATCAGATGGTCATTTTCCTGCATGATAAAATTATCTGGTTATTAAAAAAATCCCAAACCTCAGCAACTTAATTCAGCTACCACCCTGTTTTTTAAAAGTTAGTTTAAAAATGGAATACACAATTATTAATATCTGGACTTACCGCTTGTTTTGAATCAGCCAGTTCTTTTTTGGTTTTCACCAGGAGTTGTTTTATCTTGGCATTTCTTTCCTCTTCCTGTTGCATAGTTGACTGAAGTGACTCTAATGAAGAAAACAGTAGTTTTATGTAAAGGAAACTTCCCCTCCTGTATTTCCTTAAAAACATTAGAAAATATTTTAAACAAGAGAAGGGCAGATTTAGATTGGACATTAGGAAGAAGTTCTTTACTATGAGGGTGGTGGAACACTGGGACAGGTTGCCCAGGGCGGTGGTGGAGGCCTCATCCCTGGAGATTTTCAAGGTGAGGCTTGATGGGGCCCTGAGCCACCTGATCTAGTTGAGGATGTCCCTGCTCACTGCAGGGGGGCTGGACTAGATGACTTTGAGGTCCCTTCCAACTCAAGGCATTCTGACTTAAGCAAATTCTGTCAGATTTCTTAGGAGCTGCAAATAAATAGCTTACAGTGAGTTTAATATCCTATTTCCAAATATCACAAAGATCTTCACATAAATTGTTTTAAGACTTACACTTAGGGAGAGGAAGAAATGAAATTTCTAACCACATGCTAACTAGTAAAGTTTTATGAGTGTGGTACATCTGAACAAAAATCCCTGTCGGTTACTGACTTTCAGAATTTCTGATTAACAATCAGGTAAGAAAGTTTCAGGCAGGCAATTTGGCTTTTATTTGCTAAATACCGGATGAAGTGACTGATAACCTAGTAAAGTTTCCTTTAGGGAAGAGTAATTTTGACTGTGTAGCTGGTTAGTATTCCCTGCAAACTTTACTCTCACTCATCAGCTTGAAAAGTTGTTTCTGAATTGTATTTTTTACCATTACTAACTATATCATAGTGACTCTTACTGTTTATATTTTACTCACTGATTTCTTCCTGCAGGGTCTCTTGCTTCTGTTTCTGAATCCCTGTCTCTTGCTCGAGATCTTCTATTCTGTTGTCTTTATCAGTAATCTTCTGATTAAGTTCTTTTACTAGCCTTTCATAATCAGCTATTTCCATATCCATCAGGGTACTCTTTTGAGCATCCTGCAAGTTACACACAGTGAAGTTACAGCTTACAATCTACCTTGGCTGCTAAGGATTTTTTTTCAATAATATTAGAAAGTTATATCGCCCATCTAAAAAAAACTTTAGAACTATTCCTCAAGCAACACCCATCCATCAGGATTCTATATCTCCAGTAAATAATCCATTTTCAAACAAGAACCAGAAGCTTTGAAAAACCTCTTGCTCCTTTTGACAGTTTTACCAGTCGATATTTTACAGATACTAGTTTCCATCATCTTCAGTCCTTACAACAAGGGCAGCTTTTCAATAGTGCACTATAAAAGTACTCCAGACTTCTGAATTCTGTTCCCATTTCTACTCATGACGAGCTACATAACCCAAGCTAAAACAAACAAACAAAACCCAACAACAAACAACACTCAGTCCCACAACCCCAGAAGTACCCATTAGTTCTCTAGACACAAAACCATGGATAAACCCTCTCCAGTTTTTCCTTTTGCAAACCTCGGAACAGAAAGGGAGGCATTCAACACAGCAAGATTGGTCAAAGTCTTTGCCATTCCATTAAGCCCTAACATGAACAGCAACTCTACCTTTCTGGCCAGCTCTAGTTCTTGCATAGTTTTCTGCAGATGTTTCTTTTCCTTCTGAAGTTGCATCTGCAGCTCCTCCATTTCTCGCAGAGCACCACTATGCTCCTGAAATTTAAATACTTTTCAATTATGCAGTCCAATTTCAAAATAAATGTCAGCATCTATTTACATTTATACACGCACACTTAGGTTGCACAAAGGAAATTCATTCCTTTTTTTAGGAAATCACTGGGAACCAAAGAAAACTCCAGAAGATTATGAAGTGTTTTTCACATTCTGTAACAATCTCCAATCTACTCTAAGTGACAGTCTTGCAAAGTTCTTTCAATGAGTAGACCAAGCCTTCAAAAAAGACCACATCAAGTAAGAAGAAGGGAAAGTATGGAACTTGTACAAAAAAACCACAGTCTACAAAGGTCTAACAGAAGTCACAAGAAAGTAACGCTCCAGCCCATTCGCCATCTCTACAGAATAATACCTTTGTTTTCTGTTCTTTTAGAAGCTTTTCAGCTTCTAGATCCTTGTCAGCCTTTGCCTTGGCTTTTTGTATCTCCAGTATCTGAGTTTCCAGCAGCTTTGCGTTATGTTGCAGTGTTTCAACACGAGCCAGGAGATCTTCATTAGCAGAGCGCAACTGATCATGCTGAAATTATCATAGTGGAAAAATAAAAATGTAAGCTGAATTTGTGTGAAACTTTGCTGGTAAGATACTGTCTATATTTAAGAAAGAAACACCTATTTCTATCCAATTCCCTTAAAAACAGCACTCCTACAGGTAAGTCTTGTCCATCTTAATTATTTCAAATCAGATTAAGAAAAAGGCTAAATTCGAGTCACCAGCATTATTGGATGATTTTGTTCAGAGTTTGTTTGCCCAGCTTTCTGTAAAATGGCTAGAACTACAAGAAATCTGAAAAAAAAAAAAAAATATACCACAACAGTTATGCTTTCTTCAAGAATCATCCTCTTCTCAAAATGATAACGCAACATCCAAGTACTTATCACTCCAAGTACAGCTGCTGTATTTACAAATAAATGTGTCTGTGGACTATTTTTGCAATGACTTTAACAGATTTAATTTTGACATCTTTAGTGTTTTATCACAGTCCCTATTATGCATATTAAGAAGCTGCCAGTTAGCTAAACAGTGTTTTTACTTACAAAATCCTTCCTAACAAGTTGAAAAATTCAACTGATTATGCATAATCAGTGCCTGCATAATCAGGAGAATATAGACTACTATTTGTCATTTCTTCCTACACTATTCATTACTAGCTTCCCTTTATACGGAAACAGTGGCCTATCTGGATCTTCAGTGTAATTCTGTACGGGGCCTAGGAGTTTAAATCCTAAATCCCAAACTGACTGCAGTTAATTTTACAAAAATGTATCTCACAGCTGTTTAATTACCATCTTACGACACTTCTGAATGCCACTAAGTACTCTACAACACATCCTAAAGTCTCATCCTTGTGAAAAGTGAAAAAAACTGTAATAAATTTATTATGTTTTAACACACTGATGAAATAACAAAATCATATTTTGTCTAAGAGAGAAGAATTTTTTTTAAAGTAACAGTTAAAGGTTACTGTATATTATAAGAAGTGTAGGTGCGAAATCAGAGAAGTAATGCAAGTACGATACTTTGGGTTTGTATCTGGTACACGCAGCAGAGTTATATGGCCAAGCCAAGCCAGAGGTGATCACTTGCTCTTTTCTGTGAGATGACCAGGGATAAATTAAACCCTTCCTATTGAAAAAGGCAGATGTTCCAGATACATTTACCTTTGTCATGGCCCAGTTAGGATACTAGATGTTGAAGAAAACCACCAAAAAACCAAAAACCACACCCGGAATTTCAAGTCACTATCCAAAATGCACCACTCTGTTACTATATATAGTTTCATAACCTGTCACATGAATAAAATTTAACACTCAACAGGTAAAATAATTCTTACAGTAATTATCAGTAGATCACGCGTACACCCAAACTGACCTGTTGGGATGACATCTGTAGCTGTCTTGTGAGGTCATCCACCTGACGTTCGAGATCATTTGCTCTGTCTTTTTCAGAATCCAGCTGTTCTCCTTGCTTATCATATTCCATCAAAAGATTCTTAACATATACAAATACAAACCCGTAATTTTTTTACAACATATATTGCAAAAGCACATTCTATACCTCCTAATACTTTGGCATAGGAATTTTCTTACTGTAACATCAGAAATATCAGAATGAAGTTAAAGCTATTGTTCCATTACAGGCTTTAGGAAAAATCCTTTCTAGTTCATGAAATTTTAGAATAATTCAGGTTGGAAGAGACAACCTCAGGAAGTCTACATTCAACCTGCTGCTTAAAGCAGGGTCAGCAGTGAGATTAGACCAGGTTTCTCAGAGCTTTGACCAGTCAGGTCTTTCCAAGGATGGAGATGGCACTGCACCTCTGGGCAACCTGTTCCAAAGCTTGACCATGCTCAGAGTAAAAATATTTATCCACATATCCAGTTGGAATTTTGCATTTCAGTTTAGGACTACTGTTTCTTATCTTGCATCGCCATTAATAACCTGACTCTATTTCCTTGATAATGTGTTTGTAGGTACTGGAAACCTGCTGTTAGGTCCCTCTGAAGTCTCCTCCAGGCTGAGCAATTTCTTAGCCTTAAACATCACTTAACTCCAGTCCGTGGACCATCCTGGTTATTGAAGTCACTTCAGATTATCAGTGTCTTTCTTTTATTTACAGGGAGAAGGAGGGACAAGACTGGCTGCAATACTCTCAATGATGTCATAAAATCATTTAGGTTGGAAAAGACCCTTAAGATCATCAAGTCCAACTGCAAACCTACCATTGCCAAGTCCACCACTAAACCACGTCCCTAAGCGCCACATCTACACGTCTTTTAAATACCTCCAGGAATGGTCACTCAACTACTTTCCTGGGCAGCCTGTTCCAGTACTTGACAGCCCCTTCTGGTGAAGAAATTTTTTGTCGTGTCCAATCTAACCCTCCTCTAGCACAACTTGAGGCCATTTCCACTTGTCCTATCATTTCCTACTTCGGAGAAGAGACCAATAACCACCTTGCTACAACCTCCTTTCAGGTAGGTGCAGAGAGCAGTAAGGTGTCTCCTGAGCCTCCTTTTCTCCAGTATAAACACCGTTCCTTCAGATGTTCCTCCTAAGACTTGTTCTCTAGATCCTTCTCATGTGAGTACTGACCAAAGAGAGATAATGACCTCCCTTGATCTACTAGTTGTACTTTTCTTGCAGCCCAGGATGCTGTGGCCACCTTTGGTACCAGAACAGTTTCCTCATTCTCAGTGCACTGCCTATCAAAATCCTGAAATTCTTTTCAGCAGCCACACAGTCCCTAGCTTGTATCAAGGAGTTCCTCTCTTGTATATGAAGAACTTTGCATCTGTCTTTGTTGAACTTCAAAAATGTTTCTGTCAGTCCATTCCTCACGCCTGTCTAGGTCTCTCTGAACGGAAGCCCAGCCCTCAAGTCTATTGACTATTCCCAATTAGGAATAATCTGAGAATTTGACAAATGTATACTCCATCACCTTCTCCAGGTGACCGTTACACAGGACAGGTGCCAGCACAGGCCCCTTTGGTACCGCATTTATTATTGTCCATAGACTCTTCTCTCTGAGCCAATCCATGCAACTATTTTTTTCTCTATAAGCAGCCATTCAGCTGTTTACCCATTTAGATTGTAGCATCCTAGCACAGATACAAGAGTGCTGTGAGAGAGCATCAAAAGCCTTCCTAAAGTCAAGGTAAGTGGTATCTGCTGTTCTCTCATCCACAACTCCTGTTGTTTTATCATGGCAGGCATATCACATTAATCAGATACAACTTACACTTGGTGAACTGATGCTGACTACTCCCAGTCCCCTGAGTCTGCTTCGCAGGTCCTGAGAGGGACCTCCAAGAGGACTTGCTCCCAAGGTATTGTTAGTTTATATCTTTATCACTTAAGGACTTTCTAACTGATCCCAAATTTAATGTACTTTGAAGAATTCATAAGAATTTATGTTTTGCCTCAGCAACACACTGTTTGATACATATGATGCTAGATTGAAAAGGTTTTAAAGTATCACCCAGGAGAAAGGAAGTGCCTGATTTTCTTTGGACAGCAGCTACACAGTTCTGTTACTAGAACCTTACATTTCTTGATCTGGGTACTCAACTGCACTGACATGATTTCTTTTGCCAAACATACTTGTGCAATATATATCCAGGCTAGGCTTCAAAAGCAAGATATTTTCTAACAGTTAAGCATCTCTCGTAAATACAGTACTATCCTTACCTTATAGCTTTCAGCTCCTTGAATGACATCTTTCATTGAAGCAGACAACTGATCTTTTTCTGACCGAACCAACTCCAATTCTTCCCTCAGAGCCTGCACCTTATTACAAAGAAGTGTGTGTCATTAAAACAGAACTCCACATCCAGACTCTTTCATATTAAGCAGCAGTCAGGGTACCTCTTTTCGACTGGCATCTAATTCTTTCTTCGTTTTCACAGCAACAACCTTGATTTTATTTAGTTTCTCTCCTTTTTCTGCAGATTCTTTTTCCAGCCTTCCTAAAATAAATAAGTGAAAAAATATGCCTCTCCTCTCCCCCAAGAAATGCAATGAAATTTGATTCAACTGGAACACAAACACCAGCATGACTCTGAAGCAAAACAACATAAAAAGCAGGGGGAGATGTTTCATTCATCTAAGCCCTTAAATTTAGTTTGAAGCTAGAACATCCAGCTGCACAGACAGCTGAAGGACAATATTTTCCTGTTTCAGAGGCTTCCATCACAGTCAACATAAAAAGCCACATTTCTGTCTACTTCTACAAACAGTTGTAACAACTTGGAATGGTCTTCTCTCTAACGTGTTGGGATAACTGCAACGAGGCAACAGTAGTTTTGGCTAAGTCTTGCTTTCCTCTCCTCTTAGTAGCCTTAGGGATTCTTACTGACACAATTATTTTCCATATTTAAAAAATATAAAGATGAAATCCACTACAATATTTATAGCCAAACGTACACATGAAAAAAAACCAAACACCTCAAGACTTAAGATTGCTAACATATTTTAAATCCCTAAAGGAAGGAATATCTACTTCCCGGGCGTGCAGGAAAACATGAGACAGTTATGCAGAGAAAGAAAAATTAACAATCCAAAAATCCCAAAGTGTTTACATAAAAGAGAACAGTGAGAAGGATACCAATTTTTTCTTGAAGCTCTGCTACTGAAGATTGTTGATCAGTTTTCTCAGTCAAGGTCTCCACTAAATTCTGCATCATAAATAAAGACATAGGTATTACAAACATTTCTTGGTGATACCTGTTCTTCCCCTAACGAGCCACCAGAAGTTCCAGCTATAGCTGAACAGTGACTACATTCTTACTCCTAAGGAAGTCTTTATGTGCAATTTAATACCAGCTTGGTAACTGAAAAGCATGCTTATGTTGAAAGGAAAACACTCCAACCTTTTAACAGCTGCTTTCCATCCTGTCTGAGGACAAAAAATAGGAGACCATTAATTCTGCAGCTGTCAGTTTTACATAACCATCAATTCCCAGGACCTGAAGTCAGGAGTAGCTATAATGTAGATCAAGCAGGAGATCATAGAAAGTTAGAGGTGAAAGATTATGAGGTCAGTTAGTCCATCTAGTTAAATGATCACTTTGAGGGGTACGGATAGGAAGAGAGGTTCAAGTACAAGCACCCTTTGTCAAAATAGCATCAGGACTCGTTTTGTTTGCTGGTTGGTCGGTTTGGTTTTTTTCCCCTGGGGAGAGGGAGGGGATTCTGAGGCACTAGGAAACTCAGAAACATGCGCTTTTGAGAAGGGAAACTCACTTTGAGGCCAAGGGGGAGGGGTGGGGAAAAAGAGAGAATTGAAAGTATTTTTTGAACCTTAATTCTGAAGGCTTTAGAGGTTTAGTCTGTATACTTCAATAACAAAATATAACCTTTAGAGAACTCAGTTCGTCTTTCACATTTCTAAGTTCAGTTTCCTTTTGTTCCAGAATGAAATTTAAGTCGTCTTGTTTTTCTGATCCTTTTTGCTGTTCTCGTATTTGACCTTCATAAAAAGCAACTTTTTGAGTGATCTCTTCAATATTAGCTAAAAGACCTTGATTTTCAATCCTTGTTTTTTCACTGGTATTCTTCAGCTCCTGGATATCATGTTGAAGTGCCTCTTTTTCAGACAACACACCTTCCAATTCTTCTCTCAAGAGAACTTTTTCTTTTTCAAAATCCTGAATCAGAGATCTATGTTCTGTATATTGAGCTGCATTTTCTTCCTCTAATCTCTCAACTTCCCGCTGCAAATGAAGAACCCTCTCCTCATTCTGTAGAGCAAGGCTCTGATCTTCCTTCATTTTTGCCAAGCATTCGTTTGCCATTTGTACCAAGTGAACAGAATCATATTCCTCATTACAATCTGAAATGCTGGACCCCACTTGCTCAAGTAAGTGGCACAGCTGAGTTCTTACAAGGGATTTGTGCACTTGTTCACTTTCAAGTGATGTTGATATATGGTCTTTTTCTGCAGTTACCATTTGTAGTTTCTTTTCTAAGTTTTCAGACTGTTCTTTCAACACTAACCAACCATCTTTTTCAGATGTAATCTTTTCCAGCTCTTCACTTAATTCACCTTTTTCCTGCATTAGTTTCTTATTTTCCTCACGAAGAGTATATGCTTCAGATGAAAGGTTCTCTCTTTCATGCACCAGAGATTCAATCTGTTTTTCCAGTTGCTCCAGCATTTGAGCATTTTCACTCTTCCTAGTTAGAGCTTCGTTCAGTCTCTCTGTTAATTCCTCCACCTTTTTTTTCAGGTCACTGTTGTACTGGTTAGCACCGTCTACTTCTTGCTGAAGTTCCTGAACTTTACTTTGTTCTTTCTTGTACCTTTCCTGAAGAGTTTCCCTCTCTTCACCCAAGCATTTTACTTCATTTAAAATATCCTTGTTTTGATCAGTAAGAGCAATGATTTTCTCTTCCAGTTCTTTCACAGCAGTCTCTTTTAGGTCAATGGAGCTTGTTACTGTGTTATTCTCCTCCTGAAGACTAACAATTCTACATTTAAGTTCTTCTATTTCTAGCTGATTAGATGACAATTTTTCTTTCTCTTCCTGGAGGCGATTCACAGTTTCTAGAAGAGCATCCTTTTCATTGAAAGCAGCTCGGAGTTTCTGTTGCAGTTCGCTGACATCAGAAGCTTGCTGTTGTCTCATTGATTCAAACTCCTGGCTGATCTTTCCAGCAGATTCCCCTAGCTCAGTCTGTAGAGTTTCCATTGTTTCTCTCAGGCTGTTGTAATTGGACACTGCTTCTTCTTTCTCCTGAACTAGCTTTTCAAGTTGTTCTCTAAGTTCCTGCATTTCAAAAACGAATGTCATCTTTTCTTTTTCAGAACCAGATACTAAAGTTTCATTGAGTTCAGAAATCTCTCTCTTGTGTTGCTCCTTCAGAGACTGGGTCTCTAATTTATGCTCTTTTACAGCAGTTTCACAGTGCTCTCTTGCTGCTTCAAGCTCCAATTTCAGTTTTTCGATTACACAACAGCAATCTTCTTTAGTCAGCTGCAATTCATTTATCTTAAAGTCCAAGTCTTCCCGCTCATGAAAGTACTCATCCCTTATGTGATGGATCTCCTCTTCCAGTTTTAGTTTAACATTACTCATGTAAGTTAACTCATCTTTTAATATACTATGTTGGGACTGGAGCTCTTCTAAACTATGCTCTAGGTGCCTAACCTTTTCTTCCATTTTCACTTGTTCCTGTGTGTCTACAACATCTATCTTGTCTTCTTCATTTTTACTTAAGACTTCTCTCAGCTGTTCCAAGTCATATTCACGCTGGTCAGTATGAGCACACATTTCATCCTTCCCATTTTCCTCTTTTACCAAGCTCTCCTTGGCTAAATCGTGCTGTAACTGATTTATCTGATTTTGCTTTTCTTCATTTTCTTTAGATGATAGTTCAATCCGATGCATCAACTCTGACACCTCTTCCTGGTGGGTAATTTGTATTTTTTTAAGCTCTTCATTCAGATTTTTGATTTCATTATGGTAACACTGAGAGTTGCTTTGAATAGTTTCTTGCAGATTTGTTACTTCTTTGTTTTTGTCTTCATTCACAGTTTCCAACTGCTTGCTCAGACACAAAATTTGCTCCTCATAAGTAGATTTAATTCTCTGGACATCATCTTGTAATCTTTCGACTTCTTTTTGACTATCACTATGACACTGAATCTGTTCCATTAGCCCCATTTGTTTCTTCACTTGTTCCTCTAATTCCATTTTCAGCTTTGTTAAGTCTTCATTGTGCTTGCACTGTGCATTTGCTAATTCACTCTTCAGAGCTTTTATTTCTTTCAGAGAGTCAATACTTGATTGCTCCAGTTGCTTCTGCAGTTCTTCAGTCTTAGCCACTGCAGCCTAAACAAACGTGCAAGTTATTAAATACTGGTACTTTAGAACACAGCATTTTCAAATAAACTGTTTACAATAATGAATTAGAAGGTTTAGCAGTCCTTAGTTTTAAAAACTGCTATCGTTTTCAAATATCTAACTATATGAGGACAACTCAGTTCAAAAGAGAGTATAAAAACATTTGCAGAATGAGAAAGAAAAACTAAGTCTTAAATCACATTTACAAGCACTATTTCACAAAACGGTCATGAAGACTTCAGCTTTAGAAACTACTTTGATAATGTATTAAAGACCAAATTACTTTTAGTGCATAAAATTCAAGTATCTGGAGTATAACAATGTTCATCAATTGCTAGCAATTCACTCGTCACTCTATTATTAACTGAGATTAATAATAATAATACAGATGCCTTGGCAACAGGCTCCTTCCTATGAATATTTGAATGTAAACCTATTTCCCACAGAAAGACAGAGCTGATGGATTGAAACCATCACATGCGTAGGCTACTCATGCACAGACGGAATTATTTTTGAACAGCTGTAGATGTATCCAGTGCATATAAAAATTTTATGCTTATTGTCAGTCTTACAAAAATTATAAAATAGGGAGTACAGAGAAAATACACTTCAATGTATGACACGTAGATTTTTTTTAAGGTGAAACAATATAGTCAAGTGAAGAGAAATACTAAAATGAAAGTGAAACACACACGCAAAACTAGAAAATAAAGATAAACATAATTCTAAAATATTTAGTAGTGTTCTATTGCTCATTTCAGTACCTCTGCTTCCTGCTTTCTTTGAACATTTTCCTTTTTCAGAGCTATGCACTGCTGCTGACTTTCAGCTTTTTCCAGAAGCACAACGTCCAGTCTTTCTGTGAGAGCCTAATTTTAAGGGAAAAAGATCACTGAAAGAAGGGTTTCTTAACAATGAAAGCCTGAACAACTTTTGCAAACCATAGGAATTCACGTATCGGTCATTACTTTTATTGTTAATAAAACAGATTGGTCTGATTTTAAAAGTTCCTTTCAGCCCACATATGACAGATATGGAATATGTAGACTAAACCAATGGTGTTGAGCAATAGGTCCTGTTCAAAATTGTATTTCTGATCAGCTAAGTTTTTATCACCATGTGTGGGGGAGCTCCCTGTCCATAGAAAAGAAATCTCCATCCATATTATTAAAACAAATTTTTCAGTTGACAGATCCCTCCTCACAACCAATTTTCGCTTCCATATGCTATGACCCTTATTTGAGGGACAGATGTTCTTGCCACTTAAAAAAAAAAAATCCAGCTATTTTCCCAAGTGTTTCTTGTGACATGCAACTTTAATAATGTATTTCTGATCTCATCAAATGACTGTCTCAGAAGTTTTCTAAATGGCTGAAGCCTCTCTGCAGTGCTCATTCTGAAATAATATGAAAAAAAAGCAGCTTGTCTAACCAGCTACATAAGGAAAAAGTCTTGCTGAGGAAACTGTACTATTCTGTACTATTCCTCACAGGACTGATAGTGTGTTCTGTGAAGTGAGTAAGGATGGGGATGGGGCAAAGAGGCTTTAGGAAGCGTCTTGAATTCCTGAAAATACGTCACATTTGATTTGAATAAGAGTTTTAAAGCTATTTACCATTTACCAACTTATTTCTGTAGATTTATTTCAGCTAACATTATGTAATACATTAGAAACCCATTACATATTCCTACCTGAATAATATCATCAGCTCCTCCAGAAGCTGCTTTAGATCTCAGTTCTTCAATCTCTTTCTCTAGTTCTTAAAAGGATAGAAGTTTCACAGCATGAATTGATGCTCCATCACCACAGCAAATTACTAGTAAATCCTGTGCCTAACAACACTCCTATTCAAATCAGAGATGTCTTTTACTTTATCAATTTTACTTTGTGATATGAAGGGCTAAATGGAGAGAGAACACACATTCAGCACTGCCTCTCCAGTCCTGACAATCAGCATGGTTTCCTGAGGAAGCAAAGCTTCCTTGCTTGGGTAGAGCACAACAGATAGAAATTCTTTTGATGACTGCCTTACTGTCTAGTTCATGATTAATTTAAGCCAGAGAGAAGATACTCAGTTCCTATTGGTTCTCTAAAAATAAACAGTAGGTAGAAGAACAGGATCTTATGAATAACCCCATTGAGGAAAAAGCCCAGTATAGCCCATCCCTATCTTTACTGTTTTGCTGGGCAGCTACCAGCAGGCAGCATAACTGTAACTCCAAACACGGGGAAGCGACACCAGTCCAAGCAGTGCACCGTGGGAGGAAAAGTGACTGCAGAGAGGAGAGGGACAGCACACAAGACCACAGATTTACACAGCATACTGTTCGGTGGCTAACACAAAATTTTGTTTGGTATATTTTACAATTTCTTTTTAAAGAAGCAAATGATCAAATATAAAGTAGCTGACTATTTTAAAGAAGCCACTGTACTATATAACAGAATTAATTATACAAAAATATATCAAGAGAAAATTCCCCCTCCCATCTACTTCCTGAAAAGCAACAGGTATCCCTGCAACTGACATGGGGAATGGAAAACTAGTCCCACTTCAACTCTTGCATGAGCTGCCATACTGCCAGATCAAAATTAATTTAATACCTGACAAAAACAATGCTTCTTTTTCCTCCCTTCATTGCTCTAAGGACTTTAGGTCTTATCCTCCCACAAAAAAATGTGCAGAAAACAAATACAGGAAATTTGCCTAGAAATTAAATCTATCTAGCAAAATTATGTAGTGATATCAGGAAAGGTCAAGCAGTATCAAGCATTAAGGCAGAATTATTCGCTTCCCAGTAAGGTACCTGTACACCTTGACTTCACTTTCTGTATCAGCATCACTTGCTTTTTGGCAAACTTGATGAGATCTTCTTTAGGCAACGTGTCCAGCTGTAAAAAAAGTACATATTAGAGAACCCAGCTTCCTCTAACCCAGAGGTAAACAGAAAATAAGGCATTTTAGCATCTGATTTCAAATAGGTTACATTTTAGGGTAAGAAACTGTCTTACTACACATTTTCAAGAACAGTAACAATGCAATTTACTGCTTTTCTGTTATCCAAACCTGTTATTTCAAGTACAGTAACAGAAACTACTCCTAATTCTGTGCTTTTCTGAAATCATTCTACAACACACAACTGGGCAGCATCAGCTAGACGGGAAGTTTGGAAGGTTACAATTCAGTAATATAAATTGAACAATGCTTTGAGAACAGCATGCTGATCTAACACTGATATTGTTTAAATTTACTTCCAGCATATGCAAAGAAGTCTGTGCACATTATGAGACTACTGCCCAAACTGGATGCTACAAATATTTTATCAAATATTACAATAGGAAGTAAACACATCCATATGAGATTTTTTTTCCCCACCCAGAAGAGATGTTTTCCAGAACGCCATAGCCTAGTGTTTATAAATCATTTTTGCAAAAAGTTTAGAAGACAGGAAACTGTTTAAAAATAATCTTCCTATTAGTCACAGGTGGCACGCTAAGCTGTAACTCTTTCAACTACTACTATCCAAATCAATGAGATCTGTGAGGACTGATTACCTTTGATTTGCCTGATCCTGGTGTGACAGAAGCCGCCACCATCTCTTGCCCAGCATCTTGAACCTACATAAAATAGAACACAACCTGTGGAAACTACACTTTTTAATATGAGTACAGCAGGAACTGAAAGTCTGCAAACACTGAGAATAACAGAATAGAATGAGAGCTCAAGAAAAAAAATTAAAACGTATTTGTAGGAATAGTCAGAAGGATAGCAGAAAAAAAACCCAAAACAACAGAGATCTATTATGGTTAATGTAATACAACAGCAGAATAGAAAACTCCTGATTTCCAAACTAGTGTGATCTTCACTGGTTCCGTTACTGAACTGAGATCTAGAGTTGACACACTGTCGAAGCGACACTCACTATCTTGTTCTTAAAAAACTCATTTAAAAAAAGGCATGAACAAAAAAAACTTGTAGAGAAGTAGTAGCCAGGGAAGTTTTTGAACCATGTATACCCTTTAACTTTTTTTTGTGTAACACAATGATTATTGCTAAAATTGTTGGCCTAACAAAAATATTTGAAGACTCTGGAAAGCTAGGGCTCTTTTAAACAAAATATAACTTTCCTCTCCCCCTATCTTTTTTTTTCCTCTTTTCATTTCGCTTTTCTTTTCAAGCACATTGGTTAGCACTAGACGTGCTGGCACGACAAACATATTTGAAAAGGCTCTGCAATTTGTGGGCTCCCTATTCCTAACATACATACATAATACCTTCTACTGTAAACTTCCACTGATCTCATCTGGAAGACTCTGTGTTACTTTACTGTGGTTTATATGAGATATGCTTGGGAGCATGAAGAAACAGACATAACTAAGATGGAGAAAGGAAAATGGAACAGACACTTTCAGTATATTCAGGGTAGCATTTCCAAGCTCGGACCTTTACCCTGCTCTTTGGTTCACACTATCATATGTGTGTATAAAAGTGAAGAGGTGTGTATATAAATGTATTTTTATACATCTACGTGTGAGCATGTGTGTATGTGTGTACACACAGACAGTCACTGGAACTTGCTACTCCCTTTATTCTGACAAAAAAAACAACCGTTATAACAGAAACAGAAAATCCAAACACTAAACACTGTGGATCTAAACACTACTGGAACAGAGAATCACTGTATCACGAACAATTTAGAGAGAACAGCTGATACAGATAATAAGCAAGGCCACCATTAGAAATACAAGCTCAAGTACAGACCAAGGACAAAGGCAGTTAGTTCTCTCTCTCTGTATCATGTAGGCTAGGTTGTTTTTCTGAAATGGCAAAACCAAACTTATTAGAAAATAAAGTGTCCATTAAACATAAATATAGCACGTAAAAAAAAAAATTAAAAAGCTATAAGGCTTAAGTTTTGGATTTTCTTGGTATGCAAAACTTGCCTCAACATTTACATTCTTAATATTTCAGCACTCCAATTAGCAAAACACTGTCACTACAAGCAGTATGCTTACAAAGTATAATTAAGTACAACAAATTGTATGTACTGTTAAGAAAATGATAGTACCTGTCTGCATACTCTTCTGTAAGGTCAGGTGAATCCACGTATTACTTTTATTCTCCTTTAAACTAATACACAGAGGCAAAACCACATATCGTGTAAGCCAATGCATCCAATTTTGCTGTTCTGGAAATAAACCAGAAGCAGCTCATGTAGAGGCCTTCACTTGTCTGAATTAGAAGAATGAGGAAGAGGAGCTACTAAAAACTCCCATGTTTTCCTTGATTAGGTGCATCTGAGCCATGAACCAGCAGATAGGAAGTGCATATCTACGCACAACACTAAATCCTGTGAGGATTCTGAAGTTTTCATTCTGCCATTCTGAAACCAGTGTACGTTTCCATACTTTACTGAGATAAATATATAGATTTTTTTTGTTTAATTTAAAGCCTATTTCATCTATACTAAGGTATTTCCAAGCCAGAGTTCAGCTGGTTCTCTGTATTTTTAACCGCTATCCACACCTTACTCTAGGAATAGCTAAACATACTCTGAGAAAGCCTAACTGATTAAACTCTGAGGTGAACTAGCAGTAACAACCATTATGGACAGTTTGTAATTTGTAGGCATCATCAACTCTAGTCATACCAAGTCACATCAAAACACTTTGCGCTGTGTTTCACCAAACAAGAGGCACAGTCAGAACGTGCACAGCTCAGGAGAGTTAACTTCATGTATGAATTTTACACTCCTCAACACTGCCTTTGGATTTGCCTTGGTGGCTGTGAAAGCTCCACTAGATACGTACACTTCAAATGATTTGATTTGCTTGTGTTGGTAGGTGTCTCAGTCGGCATACTGTTAACACATCAGGTGATCTCAGCAGAACGGGAACGCTTGCTCACTCGTGGCTACTTTGGAAGAGTAACCACTCGACACAGTCACAGCCTGTCATCTGAGTGTTCCCTCCTTTGACTCAGCGCCGGCTGATCCCCCTTAGCCCGTGCAAACAGGATGACACCCTCACCTTCTAGCAGGAGGCACGAAGCAACCCCTGAAGCCGGCACCGGCGCTCACACCGCCGCAGGGCAGGACCAGAGCACACACACTCTCACCCCCGGCCCGTCCCAGCCCAGGCAGGAGTGCGGCGGGCCGCGCATCGCTGCCCCTCACAGCTGCGGCCCAGAGGGCCTGCACCACCCCCGGGGGCGGGCGGGGAGCAG
>VWZK01009766.1:0-50381 GCA_013396935.1 Baryphthengus martii
AAGTCTTGATCCTTAAAGTGACTGCTGCTGCTCCTTTTAACCCAAATCTCCCCTGTGAAAGGGAATGTGCAGGAGGTCCGGTACTGTCACGTGCCCAAGGGAGTGTGTATCTCCCAAAGCATAGCAAAGCAAAGCATCCTGCTCACAAAATGAGCAGTTGGGAGTGTGAAGGAAAGGTCTCCTTCAGTCTCTGTTGCTAGTGCTGTTTTAATTTATGTAAAATAGGAGATTCACATTTAAGTCTTCTTATTTCAAAGTAGAGATTTGAACCAAAGTATGTTGCCTCCAAAAACATGTATTAGCCTGGATTGTTATAGTATGATCTCTGTCTCAGTTCTTCTCAAAATAAAAGCTTCGTTTTTCTTCTAAGTAATGAAACGTTCAGTGGGAAAAAAGAGCTAGAAAGTTATTGTGCTTTAGTCAGAGTGAGCATCTAAGCCACCAGAATATGAAGTTAACCTTTTCTATCTAGTTCAGTGAGTTTTCGACTATTGTATATAAAATGGATAAAATGGAGATTCTGATACAGTCTAATTTTGCCAGGGTCTAAATCTGTGGGCATAGTGCCTGTGCCTCTAGTTGTTAAATAGAGGTTCAAAACAGATTAGTTCTTTATCACTCTGAAAGCCTTTATATTCTTAAGGATAGCTTGCAGAAAAAAAAATAAAAAAAAAAAATCTTGCCATTTTTACAGAATGACAGTACTAGGACTTTTCTCCTTGTATAAATCTAGGATATATAAAAGATCACAATGATAAGAGTTGTTAAATGTTGTGGATTCAAGAATCTGCCTGCAATATACTGTCTTTTGTTCACTGCAGCTCTAATGCTTTAATTCACCTTGTTTCTAACTACTTTTTCCTTTATAAATTATTATAAATCTGAAAAGATGGGCTATTTTTTAAGCTTAATATAACCAGTATTGCCTTATTTCTAAGTCTAATACAATCATGAACACACCATAACTTGTGGATGATTAAATTGCAAATTGTGGGTGTCCACCAGGCAACTAAATATATTAAATTTGTTCACCTTCATAACTCATCCTCATATACACTGTATATTTTCCAGGATCACGCAAAGATGTACTTGTTCTGCCTGAGGTACATTCTATAGTATTTATGGTTTATCAGATGTACAGAATATCTTTTTCAAGGAGACACTCATATATCATTTGAACTTCGGTAGTTATTACATTGTTTTAATGGAAAAATGTTATAAGTGAATGAGTTTTATTCTCTGCAACATTTATATTTTTGAATACAGCTTTCTCAATGCTGTTATTTTTTGGTCTGTGAGAACATGAACTTCTTGTTTATTGCTCACTGATTTTATAAAGATATCTCATTTTCTCCTTGGAGAGCTGTAAAAGAAAAAAGGTCAAAAAGCAGAAGCTAAGTAATCAGTGTAGTTTCACGGAAGCTTTCTGAAGTAAATGTGCCGTCTATTAAAAACCTTAAATGAAAAGTAATCAAGATGAACACTTTACCTCTTATTTGGCATTGTAATGGAATGAGGAATATAATACAGACATTTTTAAAACCAAGGTTTTAATTTACCTGGCTTAATCCACATCGAAAATACCTGCAATTGTTATGAACTTAGACTGTGAGCTCATTAAATAAGAAGACTAACTCTACTTATCTTGTAAACAGATAGAAGATCCTCAAGAAACTGCTATTTCCTTGTGTGTTGATATAGCAGAGAACTGCTTTCCTGTAACTCCAGGCCAAACTCATTTCTCTAATACTGATCCCATCTGAGTTAGGATGCTGAAGGTGCCAGCCTTACCTTGCTCTTCTGAGGTGCTGCATTTCTATCAGGTTCCTTTTCTATCTACCACTGTATTTGTGATTCCCAACCAAGTCCTAAGAGCCCTATGTAAAGAAATAATCCTCAGGTGTTCCTGTTGGAGATACTTGTGCAATTTGCTGCCTTCTGGGATGCGGCACTCCTGACACAAACTGTCAGCTTCCCGGTGCTGCCCCAAGGCAGTAGCATTGCAGACATGGAGAAAGGTTCCCTGGGTATGGGCTGAGATCTTGTGATCCATGAAGATCGCTCTGTGCTTCTCAGTGCCTACGAAGCAATTCTGACACTAAGCTAAAAAAGCATTGGGGAATTTAAAGGCCTTTGGCAAGTGTAGTGACAGAGACAGATCTATTTCTGAATGCAATTTTTAAAATGATTGTGTATTCCAATCTAAGGGCAGAAACCCCAAATGCACACTAAATCACCATCGTAAAGCTACAGGGTGTTAACCAAACTGGTAGTCTTCATGGGGAGGTGTTATTTGAATTAGAAGTGTTGATAACACAGAGAACCAGGAGTGTTCACAAAGTACTTGTGACCTAGCAGAAACTGTGAATTGATAGATCCTGAGATTATTTGCAGATGAAGTGGAGCCGTTGTGGCATAGATTGGGACCCAAATAAGCCAAAGTATTTCTGGGCTTGTTTCTTTCCTGTCACAGGTTGAAGAGGTGACGATATTTTTGATGTCTGGTCCAGAGAACTTAGTATTTGCTCTGTCTTGTGTTTGTCTTTTATATAATTGCACTGAATAATATTGCAAAGTTGTATAAAATTAAAATTAAGTTTGAAATAGGGTTTGTTAATTACAGTATTTAACTGTTGTGGTTATTGTTTCTTAGGAGATTAATGAGGTGAATTATTGTAACATAATTAAACTACAGTATATCTAATCTCTTACATACCCTTGTGGTTTACTGTTATTCAAGTATCACTTGAAGGTTAATTTCACTTAGCTGCTATATATTTGACTTTGGCAATACAGTTTATGTCAAAATATGTTTTTAATTATATTTGAAAGTCATTAAGGCAACAGCTCTGCCAAAGCTTTACTAGTGAAGGTAAAGACGTCATGACCAGTGAAATCAGCAGACTCACGCACAAAACCTGAGTATTTGCATAGAAGCAAAAGTTAACATACTTGGATACTAATGGTGTCTGTTGAAGGTTAACCCTTCTCTTCTGATTGTCCACCCTGATACATGGCAATTATTGAATGAATCAAAGTTGAATACCACAAAGATTTCGTTAACATTAAAAGTAGTTATATGTACGAAGCTGCAAATCCAGCAATCCAAAATCTCCCCTAAAATGTTTCTGACTGAAGCCTTTTACTCGCCGTTAATGAGTTCCTCATTTCACAGTCAGAGGCTGTGCCTCGGGCCATTCATATCAGCTAACTGGCTGTTTTCTCTGCTACTTTGGCGGGAAATCCTATTGTCCTGCCACATAAAAATTAGAAACATACAGTAATAGCTTTATAGGACAAGATAAAACTATGGATTCATCAAAGCATGCCTTTTGCCCCAGAGGAACAGATTAGTTCACACCCCCCCTTTTTTTTTATTCTCCCAAACAGACCTTCCTCCTTCTCAGCCACAAACTCAGCTTCATTTTAAATTCAGTATTTCTCATTTATCGTCATGCTGGATTTTTTTACAGAATGGTATTTTGTGTTATATTACAATAGAAAAGCTGCCGTATTTTTTTCTGTATTAGTTCCAGTCATAGACAGTTTTTTTATGTCATAGTTTTGTTTTCTCTTCAGTAATCTTAAGAAATTATCTTCTCTATACTCCTTTTTAATTTCCTCTGAACTATGATACTAAAGATTTTAATCTATCATTTTCTCTCTCGTTTCTCTCTGATTTCATCATCGTATCATTCAGACAAAACTAAAATTCTCTCCCCAAAATTGTAGCTCAGTATAGAATCAAAACCAACATGACACCTTTACAAAAAAAAATAAAATAAAAATTCAGCAGCATTTAGTTTAATGATTATCATTTTCATCTGAATTGTAGAAGTTACAGTTTTGAGTCTAGAGGTTGGCTCATTTCAGAAATCACAAATCTTTGACCCAGCGGCATTCTGGAGCGTTTAATCTAAGTCGTATTTTAATTTTTGAGTTTTATCAACCAATATTTGGAACAGGGAAACTGCTCTATAAATTTCTTGGTCATTATTCAACATGGCTGTGATCCTCTTCAATGATGTCCCATTGTGCAGTTCTAGAATAATTTCCACTTCTTTTCTTTATACTTTTCATTATAAATACCCTACAGCTGGTTTGCTTTTTCTCTGTAATTAGTTAGACAATTTTTCTTTTAAGCACAACACTTGCATATTTTTCCCACTTTACACACATTCTCTGGAGTCACTTTCCATTATTGTGAGATTACTTTAGGTGCCTTCTCTCACTGTATTTTGGGGTGGAGTATGTGATCCGTGAATAAGATTATAAACCTAAATTATCCAGGCCATTCTGAAATAGTTTGCTCTTTCTCCTCTGTTTTTGTTGCCTTAGAAATTGTGTGCCATCAGTGAATTTAATTGTTTTTAACATAACGTTTTCAAGGTCACAACTTTAGAAAATAATCTAGACTTGTCCATTGTAATGTTCCCAGCAGCTCCAGTGCTCTTCTGCGCTCAACAGCTGGTCTATTTCTTTCTGATATGTGGCTTTGAATCTTTTGAAGTTTATTTTGTCAGTTCTTCTCAAAAACATACTTGCCACTTTTTCAAATCAATCTGCTTTGTGGCATAGTATCAAATACTTTTCTGAATTCTACATGAATTGTCCATTACATTGCTATTGTCTCCAGGTAGGTAACGCATTAAAAGACTTCAAGTAAATTTGTCTGCCATGACCTCATTTTTTCTGTGTGTTCCACTTGCTCTCACGGTCTTCGAAGTCATGCATTTCTAAATCAGATTTATTAATTTTCTGTCTTCTACATAACTGAGAGCAGGATAAGAAGCTTGGGCTTTCTAGGGTCCTGGAACCTTTTGAAGTAAAAAGAATTACATTAAATGCTACTCCAGTTCTCTCATAACTCTCTTCCTTATTTAGTAAGTTATCAAAAATCCTGCCAAGGGCTTTTCCTTTCCCCTTACCGCTTTTCTACAGGTTTCTTGGCTGTAATTCAGTAGGCCTGGAGCTTTGTCTATGTTTAATAGTCTTAATTGCCTAATTAAGGTATCAGCTCTGGTAGACCAGAAGCCTCCTTTCTCCACTGTGTTTCCAGCTTTCAGGAGCATGTTTGCTACTTCTGTCAGATTCTCTCTTCCTTTGTGTATTCGTTACAAACAGTCTATAAAGATAGGAGTAATCTGTCTCTTTATTTTTAAAATTGCTTTGCTTGAAGATATTTACCTCTCATTCCTGTCAGACTAAACACGAATGAACAAAAAGCCCCCAACGTCACGCGCACAAATTGGTATTACCATGGAATGGCAGAAAGCTCATTTTCTTTGCTTTTCCACCAAAAAATACAAACTGTTTAATAATGGCAGATGTATACTTGAGAGATGAAACTACACCCTTGGGGAGCGTGTGTAACCTGTGGTGATAAGAAGAGGGGGAGATAATTTATGTTAATTGGCAATAAATTAAGTCAGATTCTACAAGGTGAATGTGTGTTGCCTGCGACAGTAACTGGTGAGTGATTTCCCTGTCTTTATTTTGACTCATGAGTTTTCTCGCTCTCGTTCTTGCTGTTTTCTGTGCCGTACCCTGGGAAGATGGGGGATTAACTGAACAGCTGGATGGGTGTCTGGCTGCCAGCTGCTGTGGAGGCCAACCCACCACAATTATTTATCTCAAAGTGTTAACGGCAGGTGACTGGGAGTAAATGTATTGGGTATACTCTCTGGGCCATGTATTGCTTACCTTGCACTTTGTACAGAAAGCTGCAGTTCTGTGTTATTCAAAGTCATCTCTAGCAAAGCGCTTCAGTTTAGTGATGTGTGTTCCTCATCTGACATTAGGCATCCGTCTCTTGGTTAAAAAGGGAACTGGCTACCATGCATGTTGACAGGTGCACCCAAACTGGGAAATACAGCTTTGGAGTTTCTGTGTGTTAAATGCGTGGTCACACATTTCAAATGTTGACAGGAATAATACTGTGTTTACACAGTGTCTCCTGTTCTTCTTGATTCTTGCATAGTTTTTCAAATTTGACTGCTCAAAAATGAGCTAAACTGTTATTTAAAAGCTTGTTTCATAATAATTCAGTTCAGGACGATGTTTGTGCTTTGGAGTTCTTTTACAGTGTACTAGAGGATTAAAGCAGCTTCCTTCTTACAGAAATTAGAAAGGAGACTTCCTCAGTGGGCATGCTAGTCTGTAATTAAGCACTTGGGAAACGTATATCCAAAAGGCAGTTCCTGCGGAATTCCCTGAGAGCATCTGAGAGCCAGTAGCCGAAACAGGAGAGTGAATTGCTCATCTGCTCCACTGTGACAGTTTTTTCTGTGTCTGCAAATCTTGCATTTGGCTTCAGCTTAGCTTGAAATCTGTTTCTGTAAATATCATAATGTTTGTTTTCAGAGAGGATGGTTACAATCCTGTAGAGGAGTTGTACCTTGTTTTTTTTTTTTTCCCCTACTTCTTTTGCCTGTTTCACCATCTGGGGCCCTTATACAGGTGCCTGTATGTTTTTTTCTGTAGAAGAAAAAATGTCATTGAGTCATATGTCATTTCATACACAGGACTTTGGTCTGTGACACTGGGCCACCTCCTGCATTAAACTTATGGCCATAAATTGTGACAAAACGACCTTTAAATTACTTAGCCCAGGTAATGGTCAAAGTATTATATTATTAATAGTTTCTATCATATGTGGTGGCTTTACAAGTAGAGTAGTGGGTCAGGAAGAGTTTCAGAGCATTGTATTCAGTATCATTTTTGCATCAGTGTTGTTTTCTAGCACCTAGTATTTTTAGTTCATACTAGAGAAAAGCTTTTTTTTTTTATTGCAAATGGGACATAAACAGCATTAACATCACCTATAAATAGTGCAAACAGTGTAAAACTTAATGGCAGGAAATGCAATGGAATTTGAAGGTAGTAAAATTTTCAGGTAGAAACTAGGATCTCGTAAGATTAAGATGACAGAAGGAGATGGGTCTGACTTCACCAAAACAATGTTCTGGTCAGAAGTCACTGGAGACTGGGCACTTTCCATCTTTCTAGTAGGAACAGTGGAGACAACCAAAACAAATGGTATAATGGAGGCCTATTGGGCCTAGTTATAGGAGGTGACTGCTGGTAATGGCAGCGAGATTAAGGAGTAAGGTACTGTAATAACTTCGGCATCAGAGCATTCTCGGAGACCGCAGTGGCAATATTCATGTGCTCGCCCATAATCACATACCTCAGATGGATATATGAGATTTCAGTCAAGTTAGAAGTGTTTGCAGAGGGGCAGAAATTTTATTGCCAGGCTGGGGCCTCCCTTTGGAGCTGGAGGATCAGGTGAGAGCAACGCAAGAGGAGACAGGGCAGCAGGATGAGGCTTAAGACAATTGTGGGGGGAAGGCGCATGATGGAATCATCCTGCTGATACTACATTGAACTTGTGTTGATGCATTTCTTGTGCCCGTTGAATGAATAACTACTTGAGACATGTTTTACAAACAGTGCTAAGAAAGAAAAAGAGGTTTCCCCTTCTGACTATCTTCACATTCATTCCTATGGCTCAGGAAAACTTGCTGTTTCGTGAGGTAGATAATGGTTACAGTAGACAAGAAACAGGAGCAAGACTTGTAGTTCAGCCACACCTACCTTATTCCCAGTATTTTCAAAAAGCTTTATCAATTTTGCACCATACAAAGAGTTCTGATATCAGGTCTTTTCCATGTGAAAGCTGTCTTATGGCTGGAAGGAAAGAACAATAGCTAGCTAGCTAGCTAGAAAAGTATGGCAGGGCCACTACTCAGGCACGGCCCCTTCACTTCCAGGTTTCTCAAAACATAGCTACCAAGCAGCACAGGTGGATGTAGCATCTCTGTTTTTCAATGCCACAGTAGTTAATAATAGTATCTGTAAATGTTTCAGAGGAAAAATGCTATATGGGAAACAAAATAATAGTCTTTAAAAATATTCTAAAGCAATCATTACATTTTAAAGAAATAGATCTTGCCTCTTAGAACAAAAATAATATACTGGTCTCATCAGACATATTTTTCTTTTTTTTTTCCTACATTTGTTGTATAATCAGTGTTTCTGTTTGCTATTTATCTGCTTCTTAAATTTTAACAAGTAATTTTGCTTATAATTGTGACACTTGATAATTTTGTAAAGAATGGCACCTGCTGTGTGTAGGATAATAGCACAATTCAACAGGCGCTGTAGGAGGAACTGATTTTCTGTTTATTTTATCTGGAAATGTCTGAAATGTAAGTGGAGTTGCCCTCCTGTTAAAATTCAAAATTACTGTGGATGAGGATAAATGGGAGTAGAGATTTTTACTCGTGTAACAAGAAGAAAACCCAAAACAAATGTGATTCTCTTTGTTGTGAATGCAGAGAGGAAAGTACTAAAAATTAATGTGAAAAAGAGGTTGTTTTGCTAGATTTCTATCTCTCTGTGTTGTCAGTCGGTTAGGATGAAATTGGCTTAAGATCTCTGAGCAAATACAGTCGCTTTTCACCTAAGATGGAATTTGCCTTTGGGAGGAAAGACAAGAAATATATGGCAGTTACCCGGTTAGCAAATGAATGTAGCTTTGGTAGTTCTGTACACACACAGGACACCTTACTGAAGGCTAGATCCCAAGTTTCTTGATCTAGCCTGGAGCCAGGGCTCTTGCAGACCAGGAGCAGAAAGGGTAACAGTTCTCTCTGTAGTTCTCGAGATTGACATCTGTGGTGGGCAGATGGATATACACATTAAACTCATATTCTTTGTTATCGTTGTAAGCTTAGGGCTTAGAGTAGGAGCACGGGAAGGGTAATGCTCTCTGCTTCCTCCGGCAGACAAAACTTTGTTGTCCCTTACAGGGGACCTGGTGGAGCCATAGAGTTGTAAATAGTAGTTGACTGATGAAGGCAGAGAACTTTGAGAGAGTAAAGTAGGGGAATCCTCCCTCTTCCTTCTGCTCCTTGAAGAAAAGAGCACAGGAAGGCTATTCTCTGCCTTTTTTCTGCAGGGCTGTTTGACAGTCCAGAGCTGTGCCCAATAGCCGGAGCAGAGCCTCAGCAGACAGGTTAGCTGCAGCAAGAGAGATTTCCTTACCCAGGTTGCCTCAAGGCTTTTTTACAGATACTAGTGGCCAATGGGTTGGAATCCTTCCCGATGCCAAAGGAATTGACAGTTTGGTGAAAATGTGTAGCACTGGACCCAAGGCTCAACATACGCTACAGAAGAGAAAAACTTTCTCTGGTGGAGTTTGCAGCCCCAACATTGGCAGAGGAAAGGTTTTGCACTATCGAGGAGAGCACTCAGGAGGTAGAAGTCAAGAGAACAGATTTCCCGGTAAGTGTTAAAATCAGCAAAATCACAGCAGCTTTAGTTGTTGCATGTTTACTGTTTATCTGCTTGAGACTTGGGCAAATTAGCAGCAGCCATCTCATTTTCGTTTCTTGTAGATTATTCTCTTGTGACTTTTAATTAAAACTTCCCTTAGGCACAGAGGAACCATTGGTGGTGATCTCTCTTTTTTTTTTTTTCTGGACTATCTCAAGTTTAATTAAGTTTTAGGATTTGTAATAAGCTTTATGTTTCCACCAGATTGCGTTTGTTACAGAAAAAAAGTGGCAACAAGATCAGCAGAGATATTTACTATAAAATCAAAGTTTCACATAAAATGTATTTTAAATGTAGTGAAGTAAATATTCCCTTCCACCTCCTGAAAAAGCCTATGGCCAGGCTTAACAGTGCTTCATATATTTTGAACTGAATAACTTGTGTTGAATCTCCAGTTCCTGAGCTATTCAATTTTTTACTAGGAATATGATTACATTGAAATGAGACTCCATCAGAGAACTAAGATATTGGATGGGCAGTAGACCAAGGCGAATTTCTGAGCAGTTTGCATAAATGTTTTCCTTACCATAATAGCAGAACTTGAGCAAAAGAGCTAACCTGTCAGATTGCAATTTCTATTCGTTGTTGCTTGAAACACCTGGTTTGCCAGAGAATCATCAGGTTTGTTTCTTGTTTACCTGCAAATAAATTCGGTACAAAGAGAGTCAACTGGGTATAATGTCATTCCAACTGGAAGGCAGGAAGGTTTTTAGCTATTAATAGGTATGTATATGTAGGTCACCGCGTGTTCGTACACTATTTAGGCATCTTGATGCCAGCAGAAGGCATCACCGCTGTTGATGTGAGCTGATGGGAGCAGCTTTCCAGGACACCCGGTCAGTGGAGTGGGCATACAGTGTGGGCTGGAGTGTGCAGCACAAGGTGAATAAGATAGTCCTGGTAATTGCCTGTTGTTGACGAGAGTAGCACTGGCACATCTCCTAAAAACAGTCAAATTGCTGTAGGCCTCAGAATAGGGATCGATGTGTAATGCTTAGAAGAGGAAACATTTTTGAAAATTAGCCTTTAGCTGAGGAGAACCCCTTTTTGCTCTCCATGGCAATGAGTTCCTTGGCACATAGTGCATTTCTGAAGGTTCAGCTGCAGTTGAGTATGTACTGCTGAAGGGCTAGATCATGGTTGAAGTATATCTTATTTATGTTTTTAGAGCATGTATACATAGAGTTGCTTAAGTTATTTGTGTGTTTGTACGTATACTTCAAACGAGCACTGTCCAGACTTATCCCAGCTCATCAGTATGTACAATGCAGCTGAAAATGTTCTTTCTCATTTAACTTTATTTGCATAGAACTGAAGAAGTCTGAGGGAAATAAGTTCTTCCAGTACTTTACTGAATTAATGGTATTTTTGTAGCTGTTGTTAATCATATCATAATATTACTCTTGGCTTCAGTCCAATGATCTTTTTGAATATCGTTGAAAGGCTGGCTGCTTGGTGTGTATTTCAGGCAAATGGGAAATAGGGTTAAAAAAATAAATTAGCTTTTTTTTCTTTTACTTATTTCTGAGCAGAATGTATTTTCTTCAGATCCCCAAGTAAGAGCCTTAGATAGGTCTTGCTTTTCAGGTTTTTTAGCCATTGATGAACTGCACAGGCAAATCATACTTCTGTAACTTCAAATTCAAGTCCATTTTTTGAGTACCTTTTTCTGCTTTCGTATGGTGGGTATTTCTCCACACACATTTTTTTTTTTTTTTGCAGATGGTTATTGTATGCTTCTGATTTAGAGTCTGCATGTAGGCTTAGTGCATTAAAGCTATTTAGTATAAAAAAAAAGATGAAGAGAAAGAAGGGAAGAAGTACTTTTAAAATAAATAGTATAAAGTTAAATGGTGTGCTTCTGTTATCCTTTCTAACAATATAAGCAGTCAAGGACATTCATCAAGAAGAAAGGCCTTAATTAATTAAGAGAAATACTAGGCAATGCATAATTAACATGTGTTACAGCTTGTCAGAAGACTAATGCCAATAAAATAGCAATATTTGCAAAAGGCTTTGGCATTTATGTGGATAATAAAATACTGACAGTTACATTAGAGATTTTTTTCCAGTTATTTTCTGAAAGAAACTTACTTAAAACTGTATACCAACTATCATTAGAAAAACACAGCCTCTGCTGGCAACCTGTTCCATAACAATTCAGTGGGAGTCGGACACTTAAATAGCTTATAATACAATCTGGCATTAAGTTACTGAGAACTCTTACTGTATTCTGTACAGAAAATATTGTTGTGTTAAATCATTTCTTCTGCTGTAATTATCAAGCTGCTTAAATTCATGTAAATGATCTCTGTATTTGAATAAATGGTACCTGGATTGTAAAGAATTAGGTGTCAACTCAGTTCTGACCAGTAGTTTTCCCTCTATGCCATTTGCTCCTTTGCTGGTGTGTACACATCTCACTAGACTTTTCAATTTGGAAACCTCTATATGGTGCTATTAGGATTCTGTGATTATCCACGTTATTTTATTGATGCCAGGCAAAATGTAGATGTATTACTCATAAATTTGTACGTAGCCTGGCAAAAAGCCTGAAGAATAAGGCTATGTTATTTTTTTTGTTGTTGTTGGGGTTTTTTTTTGTTTGTTTTTTTGTTTTTTTTTTAAATTGTATTACTGGTTGCTTAAAGGAAAAACACGTGAACATCACGTTTCTGTAAGAAAAACTTGGAGTTGTTACTTCTACAAATAACCTTAAGATTAATGAAACTGAAAGCAGCAATCTTGCATGTAAGGTTATTTGTATCACTAATAAGATTGATGAACATAAAAAGAGCTGATCAGTGCAAAAAGGCTTTTCTTTCTATTTTTTTCTTCCTTTTGGTTAGACTGTGCAACCGGTGGTACTTTCTGTAGCATTTTTCTATATTAAAGGAGAAACTCATAGAAAAGACTTTTAAGAATATCCACAGGTGAACAGTTGGAAACCCTTGTGTCTTTCTGTACCAGTGTTTCAAGGGAATTTTAGGACGGAGTTTTCTAACTACCCGTTCTTTTGTGATGCGTTAAGACAAATAGTCAACCATTTTTATGAGTTTACCCTTGAAAGTTCTAATAGGAGCTAAGGGCCATCTTGAAAATCTATGCTGTAGTAATTTGAAAGAATCAATGTCAGAAAAAGGATTTGCTTGAGAGCAGTTTATTTCAATTTGAATATTTTGAAATTGTGCTCAGTACCTAAGGTAGCATGCCTGAAGCGAGATGATCCTGTTACCATGGTTTCAGGCTGCGATTTGGGTTACTATGGTGTCAGCCTTTACTTCTTGCTGTGCGGGAAAGTATGATGTGACCTGGGCAAGGTCATGTAGACTTAAATCCTCAAAGAGGCTAAGCTGGAGCAACAAAAATGAGTCACTGCACCGAAGGTCTTTTGTGCACCTGCTGCCTAAAGGAGAGACTCGAGCCCTATGTGCGCTTTCTTACAAAATACTGGACGTTCGATTCCTATCTAGAGAAGTTAGAGCTCTTGTCTGAGAGATGGATCCTGGCAGGGTATTGCAAATCACAGCCCTTTTTTGTCTCCAACTTGTATTAATATCTAGGTACCAGGAGGCACGTTCCTCTCATCAAAAGCTGTGGTGCTTACATCCTCCGCTGGAGACGGACATCAAAACTGAAGTCCCTCTTTTGTTTGAAATAGGACGCTCACAGGGAGGTCAAGTTTTATTCAGTAGTTTAAAAACATTTTTGAGGATGTGCATGAGGAGGCTTAATATTTCTATTCTTACCAAAAACTACAGGCGTGGCTGTAAGGGGGTGATACGGGAGACCCCAGGAAAACCTTTGGCTTACAAAGAGGCCCAGCTGAATTAGGATGGGCAGGGGGAGAGTAAGTGAAAGACACCTGGGGATTTGCAGCTCGCAAAGAGAAAGGCTGGAGCTACGATTCATGTGCCAAAGACTGTGTGCATTTTATACCCAGCAGCTGGTGGGTCAAATATATTAACAGTCTGGAGAAAGAGTTGTTACCGTGACGATTGCGATCTGTTTTGGTGCTTGTTGTGATTTAACCTGAGCTGGGGACTAAACTGCACACAGGGGCTCACTCACTTCCCCCCTGGGGGAATGGGGGAGAAAACTCCTGAGTTAGGATAAAGACAGCTGAACAGGTAAAGCAAAAGGTGTGCACGCAAGCACAGCAGAACAAGGAATCCATTCACCGCTTCCCCTTGCAGGCAGAACCAGCACAACCCTTTGTTTTACAGCATCTTGTGTCTTGATGAGATTCCAAGTGGTTTAGCTGACTCGCTAAAGTGGTGTCTAGTGGTGGGGTCTAGCTGAGAGTTCAACCTGGGAACAGTTGCTGGGATTGGGTCATGGTGAGCTACAAAATCCCTCGGACGTTTGTCTGAGAGATTTCAGTGACATGTGGGAAATGTAGACTGTGGATCAAACCAGAAGTTTGGTTTGGGATAGAGCACAATCTTTTCAGAACCAAGAAAAAAAATCCAACCTGACACATAGCTGTTTTCCAGGCCAGAGACACTTACAGCAGAAATTTAGATAGTAAGAGAGTTTTTCATTATTTAGTTAACTGATTAGTTATTGTGGGTTTGTTTGGTTTGGTTTTGTTTGGGGTAGGATTGTTTGTATGTTTGACTTAGTTTTTTTTTCCTTCAGGTAGAACTTTTAATTTTGCATCCCGAGTTTTAAGTGTGTAAATTTCATTAAAGTCTTATTCCAGGTTCTTAAATCGTGTTGAAGTTTTTGCCTGTTGAGTTTTGATTTTGGTTTTCTATCTGTAATCTAGCAACAGAATTACATCAGAGGGCTGCTACAGTGATGATATCACAGAATTTTGATCCTATAGTAATTGAATGCAGACTTAGTATCACATCTCTTGATTGCACCCGGAGTAGTGCCAATTTATCTATTTCATGCCAGTGAAGAAGCTCTTCCCTCCTGAGTGTACAGTTCTTCTAAGTGTTATTCCAAAGTAATAACATCATCTCTCCAGCTTATACCTGGAGGGGAATTATGTGAAGTAGCAGTATGGTATAATTATTTCAGTGAAAAGCTGTAGCTCTGACAAAAACAAAAAAAAAAAAAAAAGAAAAAACCAAAAGAAAATATGATTTTATGCACATGCAAACACACACAATAATCAGATACACAACAGTGATTTTAATGAGTATAAATCACTCTGAATGACAGTGATCTGAATGGCACTTTGAAATGCATTAAATACTTCACTCCTGAATTCAAGTGCGTTACTTCGAAGGAGGAAACACTTTTTGTAATATTCCTGGTTACTACTGCTTGTAAAATCAAGCGTCTCATTTTATTTTCTTGCAGACATGCACTTTCCATGCCCCCCAGCTTACCCGTGGCTGTTAGGTCACGTCCATCCATTAGCCTCATTTGGGGTGTTATCTTTCAAAGTAGGGAAAGCAGATTAAAGAATCACAGCAAGTGCAGTATTGGAAATGGACTGCTCCTTAGTGCTTTGGGTTTTGGTCATAGAGTAGCCAAGACTATGATCCTGCCGTAGTACTGAACCTATTCTTACTCAAGAACAGGACATTTGTAGAAGGATTGGTTTGGTTTAGAGTTTGCCATCCTACTTCCTTTTTTTCTTTCTCTTTCTTTCCCTTCTCTGTCTTTGCTCTTCGTTTTTTCATTTCTGTGTACTAACCTTGTCTGTTATGCCAGCTGGAAGTTTTCCTTTTGCGCTTTTTATTTTATGATACCCTGAAAATCCTTCTCTGTAGAAGGAAGTGTAGGAACTGGAGAAAATGTAGCACTGATCAATATCTGTGCTGGATTATTTTGTTCTGTTGGCACATACTAGATACAACCAAACCCTTGAACTACATGTGTAGGTTGCCCAGAGAGCTTGGCTGTGAGCACTGTTTAGTCTGGGCACTGCTTGACAGGGATTTTTCAAAGGCTCAGCTGGCAGCAGGGTTTAGGCTTGAAGATGGGTTTAGTGTTGAGAAGCAGCTGTGTGAATATGAATTTTACTTTCTCTCTGAAAAAGGAAGATTATTTCCTGAAAAATCAGAAGAATCTATTGGTTTGTTAAATGGAACTCTTCATTGTTATATTTTATTATCATGCATAAATTTAGGATTTGACACGTATTTCTCCACTAGGGAGAAGAAAGTGAGGGACAGTTAGAATCATGGAATCATAGACTATGCCGAGTTGGAAGGGACCCATTAGGATCATCGAGTCCAACTCCTATCCCTGTGTAGGGTATCCCAAGAGTCACCCCATGTGCCTGAGAGCATCATCCAAATGCCTCTTGAACTCAGGCAGACTTGGTGCTGTGACCACTTCCCGGGGGAGCTTGTTCCACTTCTCGACCGCTCTCTGGGTAAAGAACGTTTTCCTGATATCCAACCTAAACCTCCCCTGGTTCAGCTTTCTGCCATTTCCCTGAGTCCTGTTGTTGGTCACAGGACTGAAGAGATCCGTACCTGGCCCATCTCTTCCCTTCATGAGGAAGCAGTAGACTGCAATGAGGTCTCTTCAGTCTCCTCTTCTCTAAGCTGAACAATCCAAGTGCCCTCAGGCGCTCCTCGTAAGTCATCCCCTCCAGACCCTTCAGCAACCTCGTGGCTCTAAATGTGCGGTGAATCAAAACCGGTTTTGATTCCTAGACTAGATAATAATTGCTGGTTTATTCTTCTCACGGTCATTGTTATATAAAGAGTAATCAGGAATGAAAAAGGCCCATACAAAAAAATACCGATTTTAGTTGTTATTTTTAACATTTTCAGTAACATTTGAGATGTTAGTTTTTTTAAAATGTAGTAGAATTTAAGAACAAACTGGCAAGTTTAAAGAACAGAAAGTGTGGCTGACTGGATTTCAGCTTTAGGCCGTGAAGGATTGGTACTTCACTTCATGTTGATTATTTTACTGTAGCGCTGAGCAAGCTAAGAAGTATACTCCACTGGCTGTAAAGACAGACCTGAGAAGTGGTGTCTTGCTATTCAAGTGTACAATTTTGCAGCTCTTGAAATCATTAAGATATACTGGCACACAACAAATTGGAATCCAGGTAGGAGGGATTCTAAAAGTACCCGTAATTTATGGAAGTTGACCACAAACTTTTGTGTAAGCAAGTCAAGGGCACCGTCTGTAGCTTGCCTGTGAAGCTGTTATGGGTCATGTATGGCTTTGTATTGAATACCAAGCTATTATTTATGGAAGAAAAATGGACATTTTAAATGCCCACACTTTTTAAAATGAAATATTTCAAGCTTGAAGGGTTTTTCCCTCTCTGATTAAGAGGAAAAGAAACTTTTTCAATAATTTGGCTTAACCAGTAAAAGTCAACTGAAGTGTTCTGCCTTGAAAGCAGCGGTTGTCAGAAACTGTCAGAGGTGGAACATGTGATCAGATGGGTTGTTCTTTTGGAAACAGACTTTTATAAGAGGAGCACTGTGTCTCCACATTCACATCCGAGGCAGGGCATTTGCTCGCAGACACGATACATAAACCCACCTGAGCAGGTTTGCAGACTGCAGTTAGCACAGGGCTGTGTACCACCCTGTGGTACATACTGCAGTAGGGAGATTTGAGATGCGTGTGTACAATAACTACAAACACTTTAGTGTGTTGGTCAACTGGTCTGAAGTAACTAAAACCTGCAGGTCTTAATTTTATTTAATTGCATTTTAATTGGTATTTTGTCTTTGATATCAGTTTTACTATGTAGCATTGTGCAGTGAGTAGGTTTACAGTATTGTAGACCTGCCAGAACCATCTCCACACTTCAGAAAATGATAAATAGTATTTCAGCATGTCCCACTGGAGCTGTCTCTAACTTTCTGACTGATCTAGGCAGCTGTGAAGTGCTTCAAATAATCCCAGTGTGTGGTTTCAATCATACCTCTCTTCCTTTTTTTATTAGTGTTTCTTCTACTTTCTTGTCTGTCTGTAAAAGGCATTACTGTATTCCCTCCTCTAACTGCTTCATTTTATTGTGTATTCCTATCTGCTGCTTACTCTGTTCTGTAGCTTGTGTCATTCTTCACTTCAGTGCAGTAACACTTTGTAGGCCATTGTACTAAGAACTAAATACCGTTGTCTAGGAGGAAGATAACCTGTTGAAGGATCAGGAAATCTTTTCTCATTCAAGTCTCTCTAGCTTGCTAACTCTTGTAAGAAAGGGATCTCTCCTAAAACATGCATCACCAAGCACAGCTGGGCTGCAATTCCTAGTACATTTGTTAAAAGAAACCAATGATCTTTAATACACTTAGTCTTTATTTCAAGTACTATGGCTGCATTTTTTACTTACTTTATATTTCCTACATTAAAGCTACACTTTTTGAAATGTATTTACATTAAAAAAACCCACCCACACAGACAGAAGACTCACTGAAATCATTGTCGTCCATTTAGTTATATACCAAACGATGATGACTTTTGCTAGTCTGAAGTGAGACCTTCCCTATGTTATTTACTTTTAATGATTCTTTCAAGATGGAAATCCAAAAAATGAGTCACAAAACTTTACAGTTATTCCTGAGAAGTACTGGGATGGGGGAATGTGGACAGATAAGGTACTGCTAAACTGATTGCCTATTGGAAGTCATGAAGGTGCAACTACTCTTCATTTGTCACTGTAATAAGCGTGGCTTCTGACCCTCTCAAAATTTAGGTGAAATGAGTTTGTTCCTGCAAAATACCATGTGGGTGCACTTTCTGACACGGGTACCCTGTGGGCGCATATGGGAATGTCCTAACGCCAGTCGTACGTTTCCCTTGTCTCCCTTGCTCCAAAGTCCTCGTCACAATGAGCAGACACACAGATCCTGTGTAGGGGCGTGTGGGTAACGGTGGTGCTTTCAGCTCGTAGGTCAGAGGCTATGAGACTATAACCTTGCCTTGTGTACCTGCTCTGAACGTGGCAATCACTTACGTCTTTGTCCTTGAATGATTACTCAGGTTGTTTTTACAGTAAAGGTTAATTGAAGGAAACGGTGTTATCCTGATGTTAACATATGTTGTATGGGAGTCCCATCTGTAGAATGCCAGATAAAATTTGAATAGCGTTTACAGTGTAGCTATAACTTGTTCTAGAGCTAAAAAAAAAACCAAACAAAAAAACACCCTTTACTAGCCTAAAGAGAATATATAAATTGACCTTTTAAAATCACTTTTGAAAAAAATCTAAAAGCAAATTATTGTACTTTGGCAATGATGTATTTTTTTAGTGGACCAGGCTGAATTCACCGAGAACATTTATTTTAAAGATTAAAATGGCAATAATAGTATTCATTCATGAGTAACTTCAAAAAATATTTCTTAGGTGTAATTAAATCACCAATCAGACTAAAATTCATTGGTTTACCATCACAGATAATCCTGGGTATTTTGTACCCTCTGATAACGACACTGCCATTCCTCATAGGTGTACTGTAGCCAACTCACGAGTTTTGATCATTACTCAAAGGAGAAAAGAACAAAAACATCTTGAGAAACTTGTCGCTTGGAAGCCATTTGAGCTTAGCTGCTTTCAAGCACAAAGGACTTTTTGAAAAGTTTTGCATTACTAAAGGAAATAATTAGAATATCTTGCACATAAGAAATTATCTGATTTACTGTAGTGAGCTAACCCATATTTCACATCAATACAGTTAGGCTGACAAGCATAATTGTGGCACGTATCCCCAACAGTATCCGAAAGAAACCCAGGAGCTGTTTGAGCTGTCTTTCATTCTAAGGACTTTTCATGTTGTCATCAATTAAAAAGGGCCTTCCTATAAGTGAAAGTGATGCCCTGTGGCATAGTGGTCTCGCAGCCCCTGTAGCCGTGCTCCTTAAGGCTGCAGTGTTATTTCCTTGTCCTCTGCCTCTTCTCCAAGTCTCTGGATTGCATTTCCACAGCTGCAGCCCTCTCTCCTCTCCAGATTTTCCATTTGGTAAATTGCCTCAACATGAATATTTCTTGTTTTTATCTTGTGTGTTTGTGTTTTGGTTCTAATTGATACATCCATTCCTGTCGCCTTCTTAGGAAATTAGCATGTGGTGCTCAGATACTTCTGAAACCTGTCAGGACTTGAAGAGATGGTCATACTGGTAGTCCCTTTCAACAGTGGCCCACTTGCTCATTTTCTCTTATGCTATTTTTGCTTTACTCAGATCTCTTGCATATTGTCAGAAGTCTCCGTGAATTTCTCTATTCACAAATTTCTTCTGTATCTGGATTAGATGCAACTAAGTACACCACTGATCACCACGCTGATGGCTGTATCATGACCGTACTAGCGGATTATGTTTCATTTTTTCTCCAGTCTATATGAGTCCCGCTTTCCGACTGCTGCTGTGTGTGCCACAAAGCGTCTGAGCAGTATGGTTAGGAATTTAGGAAACAGCATTGTGTATTCGTAGACTTGGTGCTTGGGGACGTGATTTAGTGGCGAGCTTGTGGTGTTGGGTCGAAGGTTGGGCTGGATGATCTTGAAGGTCTCTCCCAACCAAAGATATTCTGTGGTTCTCTATTATTCTTTTCTCCATACTTTCCTGAGGAGAGACGCAGATCTGGGAGCTCTGGACTCGAGATGCTTTGTCTATCTTTGTGTGTCTTGTGGAAAGGAGTACTGTAAATTTTCTCTCTTTTGACCTTTAGATGTTTCTGGCTTCTGACCGAGCGGGCATTCTAGTCTGTGACAAAACTGCAAACAGGACTCATTGTGATCGTGTGCTTTGGTCACGTGGCCTCCAAAAATTTAAATTCTCAAAGTGCCACTTAGGAATTTCTATTCCTGCTGCTTAGGAATCTATATTTCAAACACTGCTGAAACCAGCAGTCCAAGAGTATCTATGTATAGCCACCATCACACCCCCTCTTGAAATGGCAACGTTTTATACTGTGAGTACATTTTAAGAAAACAATGACAAAAAATCACAGATCAGTGGGAGCGCTATTCAGTTCAGTTGTAATAGATGAATAACACTGTGGATAATTTTAACACTTCTATATTTAGGGAGACAAGGCCTTATAGTATGTTGGTAACAGCAAAACTTCATCAGTGTGAAGTACCAGATGTTGTTCTATAAATGCAGATCTCAGGGCGAGCATCCGAAGAACTCTTGTGTTATGTGGGTACCAGAGAAATTATTATAACTGCCATCAAATTGGTCACTTTATAATCAGTTTTGTGTCTGTAGTGTAACTGATGAGAAAGGCGTTTCCTTTTCCTAATCAGAGTAATAGGGCAAGTGTAGTTTATATTAGTGATTTACCTGGACGGGTTTCCCAAAATGAAAATCTAGATCCTCCTTGTGGACTCCTAGTAGGTGAACTCTTCATAGATACTTAGGGATTTGTCACACTAGCAGGCTATAATGGTGTGTCCAACTAGGAGTTTTTACAACTCAGAGCTCTGTTTTGTGCGCTCACTGTTTTCACAAACTAAATGCTTAATCATGAAGCAATTGAAAAATAGATGAAACTGATGCACGTGTGTCTGTGTCGGTCCCGTCATTTTCTGGATGGATTTCACTTACTGAAAACTGTGGATACGTCTCCTTTTCCAGTTTAATGCTATATAAATATCCGTTCTTTAGTTTTTCCTGGAAATGCCCAAGCATCTATCTGCCAATGGGAGGTGACAGATGAATTCCTTATTTTGCTTCATGCGTGCAGTTTTGCTTCACTTACTACACTTTTTCTCAAGCCACAAGTTTTTCTCACTTTTGCTCATCTGATCCTCCTCTATCCCACTGCAGGGGGATGAACGAGCAGATGGATGGTGCTGATCTGTCTACTGGGGTTGACCTACACCGCCAGTTAATTTCAAAGCTCTAGCAGAAACTTTAGCATGTTGCTTTATGCCCAGATAAGATGCGTCAGCTTGGTTCACGGCAGAAGGCGGTTCAAATACATCACTGTAATGACTGTCCTATCCAAACTGACTGCTTCTTTGTGCCAGACATAAACATAGATGGCAGCAATTTATTGACTTAGAATTGCAGGTAAAACTCCCTGTTTACACATTTGACAGCAGTGCTGATATTCTTTTGTCTGAGATCTCATTTACTTTGGGTAAAGCCACAGTTTCCATCTGTTGTTGTTTATGGCAAAACTCAATAGTAGTTTGAATACATTTTTCTTTTTCATTTCTCTCTATTTTGGGATTCTTTTTTGTGAGGTTTTGTTTTGAGTTTGTTGTTTTGGTTTTTTTTCCACTATCATGGAATGAAATATCTCATCATCACTCCCAAACATATTGTATCGGCTACAATGTCTTCTTGATAACAAGCATTTTAAAAAAAAAAACCAAACCAGCAACTACTTATACTGTATTAAGATAGCTTTGTGCATATAGGATAGTGATTTATACCTCATCCATTGCTCTGACAAAGGCCATTTCCATCTCCCTCCCTGGGTCTCTTTCATCTTGCTCGACTAGACTCTTCTTGTATTTTATGTAAAGTACATGTGTGTGTAAATATAAATATGTCCAAGAAAACAAAATCAAATAAAATGTGGACAAAATTAAATGAAATAGGTTACTGAAATAAGAAAATAATCTCATATTATTACCTTCTCCCCTCTTTAATCTGCACCTTGTAGAAAGAATAGCAAGGCCTCCACTGTGGTGTAATGTCATTTTATCTTTGCATGGGCACAGGGAGAGTCTTTCAAAATACCTTACAATTGATGTTTGGAATTCTTATGTGTGGAGGAAGAACCTACTTTAAGGAGAAGCTATTATGTTTGAGATATTTGTGTGATAACTTTGAGAAAAGCTCATCTCTCAGTATGGAAATACTGCCTTTTTAGCAATGCAAATCAATATGTGTCATCCATGGTGTGTTAGTAAAACTTTCCATATGCCCAGCTACCTGTAGTAAGACTATGTCTTTCTCTAATATCGATAAAATGAAATCTAAATCATTAATAACATAAGTTGTATCCTTTTCTTGAATAAAATAAATTACACTAAAAAGCAGAATGGAAGGAAATGTTTGGGTTTAAAATGTAGCAAACAGTTAAAACTGGTCCTTGTAGAAATATATGAATTAAAACTTTGTTCTCTGTTGGGAAATTGTTTGTCATTCCAACTTGGCATTCTTAAAAGAGGAAAACCCCATGCAGCAGAAACCAAATAAAATGTTTAAATAATAGTCAAAGAATTCAATAAAGTAAGAAACAAACCCCAAACCAACCAAACCAGAACAAAACTACTGCGGCCAGGTGTTTAGCACCATAGTGCAAGTGAATGGCTCTGTAAGCTGCATTCTTATGTAATGAATACGTCCCATGCTGAGTTCAGAGGTGTCTGTTGGAAGCAGGGAGTCCACACCAGCCTGCTGAGAGCTGAGCAACAAAAAGCAAAGCGGCAAACAAACGTCGGGGCTTGCTTTCTGGTATTCCACAAAGCCATTTCCCCCAAAAAAGTGTGTGATGTTAATATTCATAGTATGCCCTGAGTAGCAATTATAATGTGCAAGACAAGGAAATACATAATGTAAAAAGTTTACCAAATACAGATTTCTCAATTGCATAAGAGGCCTGAAGAAGCGATGTGATTGCCTTCCTTTTCCTGCAAAGGATGGCAAAGAAATAAGAAAAGGCATAAGAGGCAAAGTGATTATGATTGATGTGGAAAATGAGTACGTAGTGCTTTACATGTGCTGTACACTTTCTGTTGCAATCAGGTTGCACAAAGCATGTGGTAGCAGATGCCAGTATGAGAATCAAGAACATGCGGTGTAAATAACAGTAATTTGAGCTCAATATCTGCCAACGTTTTTCAGTAAGTCCACAACTTGCGCTTACTAGAGAGTGTTTGTTAGAAAGTTTAAGCTTGCTCCTTCTTACACTTTTTCTTTGAACCTCTGTTCCTGCATTTGTAACTGGTACCCATCTTAGGTCAACAATGATCTTCATTGTCAGACTGTTCCTCCGATAAATTGATTGCATGTTTCTGTGTCTCAGTGATTACTATTTTTAGGGCTAAAAGCAACCAAAGCAGAATTTTAAAAAGCACTTCACATTGATTTCCTAATTTTTTAAAGACTAAAGATAAATCAGTTCGGAATATCTCGTCCTGAAGCTCTCTGACAATAAGATACTATCATCCATCCAGTTCCAGGGATTCTTCAAAAATTATTTGTATCATTCCTGCAAGAAACATGCTGATAAACAAAAATGATGCTTAGGCAAAAAAATCTTTCAGATAACCTCCATCACGTGGAGGGCGTGCTTAGCAGTGGCACCCAATACTGACACCATACCAATGGCTTGCAAGGAAATGTTCAGAAAGTCCCTCACAGTTCCCTTTCTTCTACTGGCTGCACAAATAATCTTGTAGTGTTTGTGTGTGTACAGCGGCCGCTCTCCTCTTGAACGGGGACCAACTTGTACAACCTGTTGTTGATGCTAGTGTGTGCTGGTGGCCTTGGGCAGATTTGGCACTCAATCTATCGCCTCTTGCAGATTCAACAGAATTTCTAGTCTCTGGAGCTTATTTCCCCTCAGGAGACTTTCACACATACTTTGCCAGTGCTTTTTTTCCAGCAATTATTTATTCATCCGCATCCATAGGTATCTACAGAATCCATTTTCACAGAAGGTGCTTTTATGACACTGTGAGGTAAGCACAGTCCTTGCTACAGAAGTCCTACCATTTCAGCCTCCTGGCTGAGATTTCTAAACAGCAGGTACATCCTTTACCAAGATCTTTGAAACCCTGCACCTGGCAACAGCTGCCAGTGCCGTGTCAGATCCTAGAGTTTTCATTTGCAGCTATTTATTTAGCTGGCAACATCCAGACGACTTCCATTCATTATGCACTTAGGTCTTGCTTACGTATGTTAAACAGAAGTGTCACTGAGAATCAAGTCATCGACACTTTAATCTCATTAGTCCCTGATTTTGTCTTAAGCTTAACAAAAAGGAAAAGGCATCAAGTTTACAATCTGTCCTGTGTTCTGATACCCTGATAACTGTAGCTGCTTCTTCCCCAGATCTCTGGGCAAAATAGATGCACTCAGATTCATCCAGTCATCAAAAATCTCCATTCACCTAAATTGCAGCAGCATGGCTCAATCTTCCAGGTCAGCTTTCACATCTCACAGGCTTCAGCGAATTCTTAGGATATCTTACTACTGCTATTTAGAGATAACCTGATTTTCACATTTAAAGTGACTATAATATGTATATATAAGAATAAATAAAAAACCCCCACCGTACTATCTTGTTGTTTATCTGACCAATACTCATTCCTGACCAAGTTAGATTTTTATTTTTTTTTTTTCTGTTGATGTTCTTGGATGGGTAGGTTTTATTGAAGTCAACTTCAGTGACTGTCAAGGAACAATCTAATAATTTCCAGATGCCTCCGTTTTAAAAAAACCAAACAAGTAAATCAAGGGCGTGAAGATTTTTAAGACAGTGAATTAATGGAACTGTATATCAAGCACTGCTTTTGACCTACACAGAGAAAATGCTGTCTGTTCTTCTGTTTTCAAGTTTATCTTTTACCATAATGTGAAAATACCTTTTACCTATGAACAGTTCTCCTCAATCAAAATGAGATGAGCTGTGGTGAACAATGGGGAGGCGTGTGAGGGAAGGGAGCAGGCAGGAAGCGTTACTGACCACTGATGCTAGAATTCCATAAATTCCCCTTTCATAGCAGGCATGCCTTAAGTAACAAGAGTCATTAGTATCAGTATTGCCATGATCCTTAATGTCAATTAGGTTTGTTTTTTTCCAAGTCGACAAAAAAATCATCTGGATTGTCCTCATTAAAATTGCTGCAATTCCTGACCAAGATATCGTGCCTGTATGTTATGTGAATAAAGCAGCGTGTAAAATACAGCAGCACTTTTCAATGATTTATAACCTCTAGTTTTCTATGATTTTTAATCATTAAAGAGTATGTAAAAACGTATTTTATACACAATCTTTTATCTTACATTTATTTTTATATTTCTCTGTAGCAATTTATTGCAATAGATATATCACCATTACTATAGACATTTATAGTGCCATTAAAATTCAATGCCACCATAAATTCATGCTCCTTAAAGTGTTGACATTTGTAACAGCTTCCACAAGGACATATTTTGTGCTGAAAGTGAAACTTGGAGTAACTCGGAGAAACTTTTGTTAAATTTAAGATGTAGACAAAGAAATAAATGTTTTTTATCTGTTTTCAATAAATTCAACAACTTGGGTGAGACCGAGTGTGTTATGCCCCAGTTTTGGGTTTCGTTTGCTCGAGCCACTTCAAACAAGTTAAAAGTAGAGCACAATATACAAAACAAAAATATAAAGCGATTATTTAGTGGCTGACACACAAAATATAAACAGTATATAATGAGCTGTGTGAGTAAGAATTAATATCCTGATTCTTCCTAAGGCACCTGTGAAGGGTCTTTGCTGTCCCAACAGGCATCAGTCAGGAGAGGAGAGGTTGGTCTCCACTGCTCTCTGGGACAGACAGGCAGCGCTGCCAAGCTGCTCCCTTCCACAAGGTCAGTTGAAACTGATGCTTTTGACAGCTCAAGGTGATTACCCAACTGCTCCTGACCGTCCTAACTGGACTGACTGGCCTTCGTGTTTCATTTCCTCTTTTTCTTTTCCCTGTTGGGTTTTCATACTTTTCTGAGTTGATGTTTTTCCTCTTGAATCCCTGATTCTGTCTCCACAGTCCCATCTCTCTGTAATTTTTATCTTCCTTACCTCTCTACAGACTTTCTTACCGCTCTTTCTTGGTGGTCTCAGTGAAGTTGAGGCAGTTGTCCAGGGTCAGATCAGGGCTATACGTTCATGATACCCTGTCCACTAAACCTCCTGTGATAGGAGAGCGCTTACTTATAGCAGAGATTACAGAGATGGTTACAGCTGATGATTTTTAGTCGATGTGTTGGCAGATGTCTTAATATTGCACTTCATAGGGTGGGAATATGAGATTTAACTAGAAAAGTAAAAATTACAATTCTGAATTCTGAATATTTAAGATCATTTAAAGATCATTTAGTCTTTTTGTTTGGTTTTGTTTCCATGCTAATTGAAATGCTGTTGCTAGTCAGTTATGTGTAAATGACAGCTTTTACCTGTAGGATGGACTTTTTCTTATGTAATTGCAGTATAAAATAGAGCCTATCTTGCAGCCCTTACCCAGAAGAGCTCTCAGAATACAGTGCCAGCATAGCTCGTTATAAGGGCACAAAAGTTTTTTAGGCAGTGTGTCTATTTGTTACTAGAACTCACCCGAACTACCTCTTGGAAGCTGAGGATTCAATCGGGATTCTCTGTGAATTTTGCTCAAGTAGCACAGAATGAGACATTTAGGAAAAAATCCCCCTGACTCTCTAAAGAGGGAATATACACACATAATCTAATTTATTGTGTTAGATCGTCTCTCCTGGGAACCTTGTGTTTTGAGTCTTTTGCGCCGCTTCATCCCAGGCGGTGAGCACAAGACATGTTACATTTTTTTTATCGCTCTCCAATCAGAATCAGAGAAGCCATCGGTACATGCCTTCCATCCATACCCCGTCCATAGGGTCACATATTGTGTGCTTTCTAGAGGATTGCAAAGAAACTGCCAAAGAGGTGCCTTCCTGGAAATCCCAGCCCTCTAAAGCAAGGTGGGCATGAAAACCATTGACACCACCCCTCAGGGCTTTGGAACAGGGGGAACGGACTATGGTTTTAGATGATGTCTGGAACTTTGAGAAACACTGCAGGTACTGGGTGCTGTTTCAGTTCACCCTGGAAGGGCTTTCCTTCTGATCGGAGCCAATTTGAAGATTCCATAGAATCCAGCATAAAGACAGACTTAGTGTGGTCCAAGCAGAGAGTGACTAAGCATGGCTACAGCTGAGGAGAATAATCATCCTGTGAGGATTACAGTTGTTGATCAGGAGAGTTACCAGGGGATTGTTGGCTTTTATGGGGATATCTGATGGGAATTCTAGAGATGTTCTTATTTTCAGTCTGTTACTAATCGAATGGTAGACATAACCAAATACAAAATGCATTTTCATATATAGACAAGGTATACAATTTATTTATACATAATGTGTGAGGACTGTGCAAGTCTCCTCATCTTACATTTGCTCAATATCAAGAGCTCCGCTGATAAAATCTAAGGAAAACTGCATGATTTACAGGATTTCCTGTTGTAGTATCAAGTAATCAGCCTAAATTAGCAATCATCTTTCATTGTATTTACCAATAGTAGTATTTCTGAGTACCTGTGGACAAATTTGATAGTCAATGAGAGGAAGGTGGAAGAGTTGCAAAAGTAAAGCCACGGGAAAGATTAAAAAAAATAAAATAGTCACTAATAGAGTCATAAGCAATTTTTATCATCTCTATTTCATACTATAGTTTGAGATGAGCTGTTCTGAAAATAGAGATTGCAGTGTGGTGATAAAGCACGCTAAAAAATGACGAATGTACTGTAAAACTGCTTTAATATTTCAGTGTCAGGAATCTAGTATTGCATTTGTCATCATATAGTTGGACTGTGATGTGTGGGGTGTTTTTTTTACCATGAACTCAGCTACACAGCTGGAAGCTTCATAACCTAAAGAAAAAGGAAGATCAGTCAAGTGCTTCTGGCAAAGTCAAAAGTAAAGCTGGATTTTGGGAAAGAGTATTTTTTTTTTTTGTCACAGAATTAGTGAATAATATACCTGTGTCCCAGCATAGTCCACAGAGGTGCTGCTCTACTCAAAGCTCTCTTTAGAGTAAAAATTAAGAGACCTAGAGGGCTTGCGGTCATTAACGATGCCACAGGACTTGCTGTACCAAGTGGCTTGTTAGCACTGTGGTTTTAACTCATGTAATTGCTTTCAGGCAACTGAAATTGCCCATCAGTTTCAATTGTAGTGAGAGATTCCAGGAGCAAAATCGGATAAGGTTAACCAGGAGGAGGTTACAGGATCACAAATGATAAGTAACTACATCAGGAGCAAAGCATCACTAATGGAGGGTTTCCAGCCTACCAGAAAAAAAGTTTCACAAAAAGCTGCTGACAGGACATTGAAAAAGGAGTTCATTTGAGGAAAAATAAGGTGTAAATTTTCCAGCTCTCAATGTGATTAGTCATTTGGGTGAATCTTCCAAGAAAGCTTATAGGAAATTCTTTATTGGTAGGAATGTTAAAATCAGATTTGGATATCTTTAAAAGCCAAGTTTGGGCACTTTTAAAAGGATAATTCTATTTGATTTCGGCCAGTATTTGTTATACGGAAAACAAAGCTTGTGCAACAGTGTTTTCTTTACTTTCTGTTATATTAATGATAGCATTTTCCAGCACTCTTGTATGTATTGTGGGTCCAGTGGAGGTGACTCTTTCAGCTTGGGCAGCGTGGTTGCGAGTGGTGAATGAAATGATTCATTTTTCATTAGCAGTAGATGAGAGCCGCTGCAGACTTGTGAATGGCCTCTCTTGCCTGTCCACTGTAACCGTGACGTGTACCTTGTTTAGAAATGCTTTCTCATCGTGCCCTCCTGAGTTGATATCATGTGACTTTAAATCCGTTTGAACATAATTCACAATATTACAATGAATAAACCTATCGTTTTATTGCATATAGACTATCTAATCAGTATTTATGATAGGTAAGATTAATCCCACTCATGAGGAGAGGGTTTTATAATTTATTGGTGTCATCACCTTGCTTGAGTTATAAACCGCTCAATTCATTCAAGAGAGAAAAATCCCCATCTCTGCAATGTTCATCATCCCTCTTTGTGAATTTATTACTCTTCTTGGAAAAGTTAGGACAATAAAGATATTTTTCAGCTATTATTATTGCATTAAGACTTTGACCTTTTCTGTGAAAATGAGGCTGATTTGGTGGTGCTTTGGGGTCTAAAAGACTTTGGAAACACTTTAAAATTGCAGAGACAGTAGATTTGACTTTATTAAAAAGGAGAGAAGCAAATACTGTTTGAAATGTGTGTTCTGGGTTGCATTTGATTTGCCTTTGCCATAACTCTGCTTGCGATCAGCATTGCCTGTGATGATCTCTGGTGCTTTTGAGCTTTATGCCTACAGCAGGAGTATATAGAATCATTGAATTAAGGTTGTCCTGAAGCACCACATCTACCAGTTTTTGAACTCCTCCAGGGATGGTGACTCCACCACTTCCCTGGGCAGCCTGTCCCAATGCTTAACTACTCTTTCAGTAAAGAAATTCTTCGTAATATCTAATCTGAACTTCCCATGGTGCAACCTGAGGCCATTTCCTCTTGTCCTGTCATTAGTTACTAGGGAGAAGGGGCCAACACCGGCCTCACTTACAACTTCCTTTCAGGTGGCTGTAGAGAGCACTAAGGTGTTGTCTGTGCTTCCTCTTCTTCAGGCTAAACAATCCCAGCTCCCTCAGCCTCTCCTCATAAGACATGTTCTCCAATCCCCTCACCAGTTTCCTTGCCTCCTCTGTACCTGCTCCACCATCTCAATGTCTGCCTTATTCTGTGGTGCCCAGAACTGGACACAGTACTGGAGGTGCGGCCTCACCAGGGCCGAGTACAGGGGCAGAGTCACTTCCCTTCCCCTGCTGGCCGTGCCTCTTCTGGTACAGACCAGGATGCTGTTGGGTTTCCTGGCCACCCGGGCACACTGCTGGCTCGTGTTCAGCAGGCTGTCAGCCAGCACCCTGAGGTCCTTTTCTGCCAGGCAGTTTTCCAGCCACTGCTCCCCAAGCCTGTAGCGTTGCCTGGAGTTGTTGTGACCGAAGTGCAGGACCCGGCACTTGGCCTTGTTAAACCTCATACAATTGACCTATAGCCCATTGATCCAACCTGTCCAGATCTCACTGCAGAGCCTTCCTTCCCTCAAGCAGATTGACACTCCAGCTTAATTTTATGTCATCAGGAAACTTAGTGATGGTGCACTCAATCCCCTCATGCAAATCATTGATAAAGATGTTAAATGGGACCAGCCCCAGCACTGAGCCCAGGGGAACACCACTTGTGACTGGTCACCGACTGGATTTAACTCCATTTGCCGCAGTTCTGGGCTCAGCCATCCAGACAGTCTTTAACCCAGCAAAGAATATACTTGTCTAAGCCGTGAGCTTCTCCAGTAGAACCCTGTGGGAAACTGTGTCAAATGCATCGGACACTGAGAGCGAAACCCCCACTTAACAAATACTAAACTGCATCTGCTTACATCTCTTTCTTCTAGTGAGCTACTGGAAGAACAAAAGGCTTTCAAACTTGTAAAGCCAATTATACAAGAATAGTCAAGGTTTTAAACAGCAAAGAATCCAAGAGTTAAGGTGGAGCAGAACTGAAATTGGATGCATTTATTGTGCCCACACTCTCCTTGTCTCTAGTCAGAACTGACTGTATCAGCAAATTGCAGTGTCTCTTGGCTTATAGGATTAGGTTTTTTGGTTTCTTTTTCTTACATCGTCCCAAGAGCTGATAGTGTGATTGCTTCCTGAGGGAGGGAGCATTCACGGCATTCACACTCCTTCACAATTTCCACCAGACTCAGTTGCTCCCTTTTAGAGGAACATGTTACACAAACTGAGAACAAACCCTTCTTTGTCTCTGGCGGGATCATTTGTGATAAATGTAGTCAAAGGAAATTTCCCTTTCCCTGTGTGTTAGCGAGAGGTGTCGTGGGCAATGGCTGCCCTGCCATTCCTTTGCAATCAGCAGCCTGTCGTTCGAGCAGTGGATCATCTCCCCGCTTCCCTCAGTCCGCTTTTCTGTGCCCCCAGTTTTCCCACAGAGTCAGGGACCTCTCAGTTCTTGTATTTTTCAATGACCTTTCCATACGACCAAAGACTGAGCAGTTCTCAGTGTCCTTGGAGCAGTGCCCTGCATTGACTCCTGGGCCTTCTGGGATGGGAATCTCTTAGGGAAAGGGAAAAAATCCTTTAGCTGTCAATGAAACAGGAGTCCCCAGAGGTGGCCAGGGTAGGTTTTGCCAAGGTTGCTTTCTGCTGGGTAGAGACTGAAGTAGATTGTTCTTTCTGCTGACTGAATGCTTCTAGAAGCATAATGCTGCATCTCGATGGGATTATTTTAACTAAAGAGATCTTCATGGGAAAACACACTGTTGTTTTGGGAGCAGTTACGAGACCTTAGATGGAATTCAAATGAAGATTCCTACAGAACACGCTCACAGGACTTAAAAGAAATTAATTTTTAAAAATCATTTAAAGTTGGATTGAAGAATTAGCTGAAAAAGGGAGTTGGGAATCATGTTTATATAAACAAATTGAAACTGCTTTCTACATGTTAATTGCAATTATACGTTTCTGTTCTCACATTTCATCAATACCAAACTGCTTGTTATCACAGCTAATAAGAAATAAATCATAATTGCTTTTAGCTATTCTACGTAATGAACAAAATCATGATTGCTGTCGGCAGTTGCACTAGGAATTATTTTTTTCCCTGATAAACAAAAGATTTCTGCTATTTGTAGTCTAGAGGAAAACTGTTGTGTGCCATTGAAGAACATCCCAATTAAATGGCACAGAGATGTTATGCTTTGCTATACACTGAGCACACAATTAGTCGAAAATTTTGAACTGCAAAAATTATTTTGGCTCAATAGTTTGTGGAAATTTCTGTACTTGAAAAAAAAAAATACCGAAAATAATAAAACATTATTTGTAATATTCAAGAATAAAACTCCACAGATGTGCCAAAATGCTCGTCACAGAGGCTGCACATCTACTGACAGACTTAAGTACCATATTTACCAAAAAAATTATTTTTGAATAGTCTTGGGTTTTGGTAACTGTATTATCTGATGTAATTTCATGGAGCATTTTAACAGGCCTAATGAAGAAAGTTGTAGACTTGTACTGCGTTTTGTACGATTGTGTGAAAGAGTTCTATGAAAAATGACAAAGTGGTTTTTGTGTTGCCCTTGTTGATAGTACCAAACACTTCCATACTTTGCAGTAAAACATTCCAATGCATTTTCAGGTCTATTTCCACTCTAATAGCACAAGATGCGATACAGTAGTTTGTTTTGTTTCAAAGGTAAGCCCAGAGCACTTGCATATAAAGGAAGAAATAGCCATTAGTTAAAAGTGTGTCCTCAATTCCTTCTACAACACAGCGGTGGTGTCTGATCGGCAGCGCTGGCAGAGTTATCTTGCAGTGTTCCTGGAGGTAGCCTGCTGATTTGCCTTCTTCCTGAGCAGGGACACAAGGACTTCTGGAATTGGACATGAAAGCTAATGTGATTATTTGTAGCTTGTTTTGGTTTTTTTTTCTTTTCATTGGCTACTTTGTTCCTCTCAGCTTTAGGACTTAGCTTTATCTAGTTCCCAGCTGAGAGCATAAAGGCTGGCAAAGACACTGCTATTAGTGCTTTTGCAATTAAAAAGAAAAGTAGGGTTGCTTTAATGCTCCAGAACTCGACGCTTTCCTTTTACCTCTTGTAAAAAAGCATTAGCCTGAAATTCCAGACTTTGAAGATACTTAATAAGGACTGAAGCTGTGCAGGACTCTGAAATTCACGGGCATTTTTCTTTGTGGTGATGTTGGTCAGACTCTTCTTTCACTGCAAACAAACCAATATATTATCCCTTCAAGAGCTGTCATCTTGCATATACTGAACTTATACTTAACAGCTCATCAGAAATTCTGAGGGGACATCAAATGTTTTAATTGATTTTCATACCAAATGACAGTAATATTAAAATTTCAAATCTTCACCTTTCTTTCCCCAAAATAAAGAAAATATTTTCACATTTCACAGTGACGTGATTTCACATGTTTCAGAGTGAGCTGCTTTCCCATGAATTTTAATTGTCTTTGCTTCTTGGTCAAGTTTGCACCTTCCTTGCTTTCCAGAGCATCTTACAACTGGGACCTTGATTTTACAGACCTCTTACAGCAAGAAGTAGGCTTTTCGGGAAAGAACTTTTAGACTGTTTTAAGCAGCAGTATTTAGAAAAAAAAAAATGTTTTGAGGGCCTTCCTGGACTTTTCTGGTATCCTTTGTGTTGCTTGTTATGAGCAGGAGACTTGATTCAATAATCAAAGGGACTCTGCCACTCCTGCATTCCTATCTGGTACTGGACATTTGAGTCCAAAGGGTCATTCAGTCTGTGGTCACAATCAGTTAACGATCACATTCAGTCTGTGATCACAAGATAGTGCAAAATCCTCGGAGGTTTTAACGTGGCTGGCTGCAACAGTTATCCATTGTCTTAATGTGATTTTTCACTCTATTGCTTGTACATCTGGGCAGAGGGGATTTCTTGCAGAAAGCTGTGCCAGCAGATCTTTCTGCAGTTAGCTGGTCTTCTGAAAAAGAGTGCATGAAGCTGCTGAATTGCTCTTTGCATATTTATAGGAAAAAAAGATTGTATTTGGGTAATGCAGTAGCCTGTTTGACTGTAGCAAAGTTGATGCCTGTCTGTCAATGTACTCTCTTGTGGAAAACCAGGAACTTTGTTTCATGAGCCTTGAGTTTGCCTTAGGGTGAAATTTTCCTCTTTACACAGGATTACAAGTGATAAAAACTGACAAATGCAGACAAAATACAACAAAACCCAACAACTGGAATTACTGTAATAGTGACCATCTTGTATTAGTTGTACCATTAGTATCGTAAAAATAATTTTAGTTATGCAATAACATTTTTCCATGGTGAATTCATTACCACAGTTTACTGTGATTTCTGACATAACCTCCAGTTTTTATTACTTTGAGATTCTTCCTCAGTAAATATTCATCTAAACTAACTTCAGTTAAATACTGCAGTGATGTTATTTTTTTCTAAGTGTGCCAGTTCTATTTAAATTTCACTTTTTTAGTGTAGGAAGTGTGACGAGAGCCACGGCATTTGCACTGAGTCCAATACAAAATTGATGCTGGTCCTATAGTGCCAGTTGTGGTGTGGCTGGGGATCAGGGTTGTGCGTGCGTGTGCGCACCCTTGGTACTCTTCGGTCCTCAGTTCCTTGTGTGATCCAGGAACTCCCCAGTTTAGTCATCAGTGGGTGAGAACATGGAAGGGTTTGAAAGGTCATACTGACTTGATTGATTGAACACCCTGGGGCCTTCCCGGTAAAGCACATGACTACCCGCTCCAGGACCTCTCCTGGTGGGAATGTCAGACAGTCTTGGACTCCTCCAGGCAGCTCCTGCAGTGCACGTACCGAGTGCTTTGGTGTGTTGCCGACGTCCCCAGCTGGAGAAGCTGGCAGTCCAGGGACTCTCCTTGGTGGTTCCTGCTGCAGAAGTGACCAAAGGGTGCATATGGAAGGTGCTCATTAAACAGCCAATAGAAAAACCCATCCTGCAGATCCAGGAATCGTGACATAGGAGAGTCTTGTGTGCGTGATTAAGAAAGCTGGATTTTTTGTAAGCCGTTGAAGATCAGAAATGTGTTATGTGTGTAATGCCGTGGTCACAGAGGACCATGGACCCAGCAGCATATAGGAATTTAGCAGAGCAATGCTTTGTGGGGTCTTTCCTGGTGCAGCTGGACATGAGACTCCAGCACACTTGCAGCAGAGACAATATCATGGGCAGACACTAGTGATCTTGTTCAGGAGATTTGATTCCCCAGGCAAGTATTGCCCTGTGCAGAGCTTGGGGCAATCAGGGGGTTTGTTATTTTGGTTTGTCTGAGTGCACCACAGAAACAACATTCTGCAACCAAATTTAAAGCAGAACTTCTCCTCAGGGTATTCAATCCCAGCTAAGAATAATTTCTGTTGAAAGCAGAAATGTAACAAGGCGTTTGACAGCTTCTTGGCAGCCCATCTGCAAGGCCAGTTCGGGCAGGAGGCAGGGACAAGGGCCTGAGCTTAATGTGACCTCTTGGGCCCCTGGGTGTTAGTCCCAGGTAGGGTTGCTCAGAGCCTATAGACACTCTGAAGGTATGCAACATATTTGCCCACCAGTTTAATGCTGGCAGTCGTGACCTTCTGACAAATGAGATCGTAACGCTAATGCAACTAGAATATCTTGTTTAGTCCACGTAGCCGTGATTGCTTGGAGAAGACAGAATGCTGCACCAAAACTAGCTACTGGTTTTGAATATAAATAACAATCTATGAAGCTTCTAACTAAATAATGTCATTAATCCGGTGTGCGCTCATTTTTGTGTGTTTCATTTGTTGAAAAGAATCAGAAGCAATATTGTGTTATTTATTCCTAGAATAATGTTACTATAGTAACCATTGTACCTTATTGTTAGATGTATACAGGAGTTTTGAAGTTACTTGGGAGGGAGACGAGAAATTTGTCCAATAATTGGGCATTTTCAATAAAAGAGATGTTTGCCTTGCTTGAGAGACTGGGTATAGCAAGAAATCTGAGAGCTTTATGAAGTGCAGGGTGGGGAGAGGGGACTGAAAGGAGAGGAAAGATTGGATGTGCAGTGACTGATACTACACTAAGTTGGCTCCTTGTTATCATTGTTTTACTATGGCAGTTTGGAAATGTGGACTGTGTGGGTAACCATGGAAACAGAAACTCTACAAAGTGAGGACCTAAACACAGGACTGTAAGAATCCTTCAGATGCGGTTAACTCGATTAGAGACAAAATGCCACACAAATCTCATACAGGGTAGGTGAAAGCTACTGCTTCACCATGATTCCCCAAACCTGGGGTTTTCTGAGTGCACGTGGAGAAGCTGCCTTGTCGCTACCTGGATGCAAAAACTAGTTGGCCTGTGAGGTGGCTGGTGAGGAAGTCCTTGAGGTGCTGCAAAGGTCAGCCTGTTTGTTGGAGAGCAGCCGCTGGTACTTGGGACAGTAATTATTACTTTACCTTATCAGGCTTTGTGGAATTATTGGCAAGAAGAGAGGACAGGACAGGACATCTTCCTCCTACAAAAGCCCGTCATGCTGTTAGCTTAAAGAAGGTCCTGAACAGGTCTGAGGGGAGTTGAGAAGAGTCAACTTAGCATTAATTCCCTTTTTGTTATTCTAGTGCAGTTTTCCAGGTCTGTTGATGTTTTCCTACAGTTTCCAACATAGTTCGCGTGCTTAAACTGTGCCTGTGCTTGCATATTAAAATCTTGAAAAATTTTACCGCTATCTATGTTTCAGTAATTAATGTCCATTTTGAAACTGTATTTGGCAGCATCATAGCATCTACATCCTTAGAAGACTCCATTCCATGTGCAGGTTTGTTTTCTGGCAGTGCGGTTAGTGCTGTGCTACAAAACTATCCCCGTCTTCCCCCTTATTTCAGCAGAGTTCTAAATAAAATCCAGGCAGTTTGTTAACTGAAAATGGGGAAACAAAACCTCAAACCAAGGATAAGCTTATTCTGAGGTAAGCAGAAAACTAATTGTATTGACTTTTTCTTGAAGAAAACCCTACTTTTGTGAGATAATAGTGAAGAGTAATTCTGAATTAAAACTTAAGAGGTTTAGGCATTTAGAAAATTACAGTGATACACTGAATTTCTTGGAGTGTCTCAGGTTTACTAGGGATATGGGAAAAAAAAAAAATTCAAATAATTTGGAAACAATACGCTTGAGTGAAACACTGTTGTCAGAGACTGTTCTCCTTTTTTTTGTCAGGGGAAGAAAAGGATTTGGTTAATTAATCTGTCCCTGATTACTTCTAAAGTGCAGTATGTGTTAGGTAATGTACAAGCCAGTTATTACCTTAGATTCATTTTTATGTCATTCTGAATTATTAAAGCAATTATAATTCACCATTCAAAGGACGGAAGGAATATATGTTTTAAATTTCAAGAAACATTTGTGAAAATCCCTAGTGATGGTAAGAGTGGTATTAATGTGCATAAGGTGAGCAGGTTTTTACCTAGTCTTGTAATAAACTATTATGAGAGTGAAAATGCGGAAGAGTGCTTTAGGAACAAAAATTTTACATATGTATATCTCTAAACACTTCTAGCTATGGTATTAACAGTAAAATAGTGTGGTGTATAGCACTCACCCATGGTATTTGTTGTTGTGTTTCAAATATTAATTGTTAGAGTAAAAATCAAACCGGAACATATGTACCGTGGAACTTTGGAGTTAAAATAAGCTCTTTCAGTACACAGGGGTGGGTGTCGACAATCGTTTCACCAAGACTGGATTCCTGTTTCCTTTTCTTTCGCTATACAATATATACCTTGAAAACTAGAAGTCAGAAAAATAACAGTAGAAACCTGAATTTGATTCTGGACTAATAAACATGATTCAAGGATAAAATACTACAGGACTAACTGTGGAACAAAGCAAAAATTACTGGATTTCGTTCTCTGCAATACATCAGTTTTGCACAAGACCTGAGCGCTGTTGCCCCAATCATTCAAACCACATGTTCAGTTGTTTTGCTTTAAGAAAACCCCATAATTTGTATCCTTTGCAGCTTTAGAGAAGTCTTTGAATGGCACAGAAAAAGGAAGGGTATGTCAAACAGAATTATACAGGCATTTGTGTCCCAAACGTATGTGTTCTGTGAAACCATTTCACCAACTTGTTTAGATAAAAATATGTTTTGAAAAATAGATTTCAGCAGAATGTCGGCAGAATTAGAGGAGTAATTCTGAGTTGTCGCTTGCCGCAGCGGTTGCCGTGGGAAGAGCAGCATTTTGTGTTCTAGGAGTCTGCAGCTAATTTGCAATAGACAGTTTGTGACTTGTAACAGCAGTATTAGATAAATGTAGAAAACATCCCCTCTGGAACTGCGATTGAATGTACAGCTACAAGGTAGTACAAAAGTTTCCCAAAATTGCCATTTTATTTCTACAGCTACTTTCCTGCAAGTGGTTGACTTGCACCGGAATTGTATAATGTGCATTCTAACGTACGTGGGCCTTTCACTCTTCTTCCTCTACGCTGTTCGGCCCTGAAGGTAAAATTTCCTATGGCATATGATAATCCACTCCTAAAATAAATATGTGCAAGGGGTATAATTAATCTGACAAAATTCTAACTAAGACGAGCGTATAGCTGGAAGATTTTGTTTGCAGAATGTCACATAGACTTGCCGACAACGTGCAGGTGTATTTGTATTCTCAGCTGCAAGCGTGGATAATTCTTTTCATTGTTTGAGGTGACTGTGCACTGCAGCTGCAAAGCACGCTGCAGAAATAACGGTCGTTGTACAAAAGCTTCCTGTGTGCTGTCGATACAAATGGCTCACAGATAGTTTTTCAATTGCCTCTCATTATGACATTGCAGTTCCGAAGCTGTTGAAATCAGCTTGCGATGGTCTACCTACCAGGGCAAGTTTTGTCCTCCACCTAACCCTGGCAGCAAGGCTAATAGCTGTTCAAGAGGCCAATGGATCTTAATAAAAAATGGAAATGGTTTTGCCCCTTCATTTTAATTAACATTATGTCTACATTTCTATGATAATGGATAATTAAGTGAGTTACCTTGACATTGGAATGTTCTTGGAAATAATTTACTGTGCAATTTCATTAGGTTGAAGACATTTGTCTGTTTTATTTTGAATGGAAGTTTGATCATAAATATTTCTGAATATGATTTATACATAAACTAATTACTATTCAGAGCCAGGACTTTACAAACCTCAAAATTCATTATGTGTATTTTAAAAATCTTTTCTGTGATCATACATACAACCTACCTCGTCTCTTTCTTCAGAGAAATACTCCTTTTGTTTGTTTGTTTGGGGTTTTTGTTGGTGGTGATTGTTTGTTTTTTTTTTCCTGGAGCCTCAGATCATCTGTTACTTTATAAACACATCAAGAGGCAGACAAGCATTCTCATGGAGTATTAGTATTTTGAGGATAACAAAGCAAAAAGGTCTCCTCCACAAGGGTTTGTTTATTACAGCTCAGGGAAAAATGTTAATCAATCAAAAGTATTCTTCAGTAAAATCTGAAAGAATTACAGAGAGGCAATTTTTGCCTGTGTCTATTCACCAAAGCAGCGGAGCACGTGCCTTACAAGCAAACTGCCCTATTCCCCACTAGCAGCCTTGTTCAAGCACAGCTATGTTGTAGAATATATTCCCTTTACCTAAAATAAAATAAAAGTATAAAATGAACTTCCTAGATCTAGTAAGGATCATGTCTTGTTCTTAAATCTTCTAACATATCATTTAGAACACTTAGAAAGAAACGAGGGATGCCTGTAAGCATGTTAGGTCCTTTGTGCTGTAATGTACCATCAGAAAAATACTTCAGCAGCAGTTCTGTCCCTCAGCTTCTTACAGGGTCATGACCTTGATTCAAGAAAATGCTGAATGTGTTCTGTTTGTCCTACAGAGATACTGTAAACTCTGCCGCAGAACTTCTATACTTTGAGAGGTGCCCACAGCTCACATAAATAACGATAGAATTGCAAAGTGTTGCACTAGTTTTCATTTAATAGACATAATTCTATCAAAATAGGCATTTCAGATATCCCTTGGAAGGGGTCATTAAAATGAGATGCAATCATTAATTCAGTTTCTGATAGCACTGTCTACTATATGAGAACTAACAAGAGACCACAATTTTCTTCAAAAGGGTAGTCACTGAGATTAGTCTTCAAATTCACTGTGAAAGAGTGTTTTTAATGTCAGATTTGTAGAAGAATTTTTGAGAGATTTACTACTTTGTGATGCAAATTACCAACTGCATCATGGAAACAAATTACACATTTGTTCATTTTAAAGTATAATAAACTATCCTGTTCCGGCACTGCTGGTTTGCATAGCATGGACAAGGAGAGGGGCAGGTGATGAAGAGAACGGGAAGTGAATAATGTTTTGAGAATAAGTATTCTAGGACAGTGTTTAAATATATGATGTGATCGGTGAAAGAACATTGCACGTGGTATTACTGCAGAAAAAAAACTGTAACAGTAATAATAAGACTATTAAATGGTACAGGAATATCAGCTGTCTCTTGGAAACTCTGTGGAGTATTGTTTAGTAACGTTTTTCTGTCTGTAATAAATCTGCAGGATTTCTGAAGCCTAATCCTGCAGTGGATTCTCTCAATGAAACTGGAAGTTCAGGATGTGGGGATAGTCGGGCTACACTTTGCCATTGATGGAATTGTCTGTTGGATACCTGGGAGCAAAAGAGCAATTTCAGTTTTCATAAAGCTGCTGAATTCGTGTGTTAATACTTAAGATGGACCAATTTGTAGTATTCAGTGGCATAGTTATATTTTTCTGTGTCTCAGCTAAAATCTAGACATCTCTTTCTGCTTTTATATAGTTCTTTGTTATTTTCAGTAAGCACAAAACGTTTTGAATTGCAAGTGAAAGCATCTTACAGACTAGGTAAGTGTTCCTTTATAGATACGTATCATGGGTTGAAGAACCATTTTCAGCTTCCAGCTGTTTCATTGCTTTGAGCCTGATGCAAAATTCCAGGCGTACTCAATAGGCAGCAAGCAAATCTGCTTTTTCTTTAGAAATAACATTTTCAGATGAAGTAAGAATAGATAAAGAAATGGAAGTTTTTCTGGAACAGGAGGATACAGCTTTCTGAGGAGGTCCTATGGCAGAAAATATCCTGTATTTTAGATTTCCATAGATACTTTAGTGCATAAAAAATATATTTGGGCAGATACAGTTGAAAAAGAGAGTTCTCCTTAATATCAAGCATAAGTGCTGACTTTGTGCTAAAAACTTTTTTTCTGAGGCAGGACAGTAAGAGCCCAGTGATGCCATGTTTCTACACAGCACAATAATCTGAAGGGTTAAGTCATACAGGTTCTAGGAGATGGCCTAATACATTATCTGCAAGGTTCATGGTTCTTCATTTTAGACAAATTTCATGCTTTTGAGATGCAATATAATGTACAGAAAAGGTAAAAATAGCCCAATAGGAAAAATTAATTTTTGTCCTTCATGAAAGCATAATTTCTCCATTACTGCAGGTGAGTACTTGGGGCATGTGTGGGCCATGGACCATGTGTGGCCAATGGATTAGTCGTTCAGTGACAAAAAGACTAGTTAATTTATAGACCTGTTGCGCTATTTAAAATGCAGTGTACAAGGGTTTGCTCTGATCATATTGTCCTTAGACATACCTGAAACATGAAAACCTTTTCATTTGTCAAACGATAGCAGATATGACAGTCTTTCTACTCAAATACATCATTCTAAGTCATTGTGTGCAGCTAGAATCTACCTTTAAAGCTGTTTTCCTGAATTAAAGCCCAAGAAAGATATTTCTTTCTCATCAGTCAACCATGATGGAAAGATTTTTTTCTTTAGTAGAGCATCACATCCCTTCTGTGCAGAAGGCTGAACTGCTCTCCTTGACCATCACCTGGCCCTGCTGTGAAAATAGTTTGGCCTCTGCCAAATTCTTATTGAAGCCATTGCTCAAATGTGTGATTATTTCCAGCAATTTGCACCCCCTTGCTCAGGGTGCTGCTGCAGTAAGTTTTTTTCTGTCTTAGCTGCTGATTTAGTGGTGGTGCCCTTTCCATGGTGGGAAGCAGGTTAGGCTGGAGCACGTGCAATATTGTACAGTGAGGACTTGGGCAGAACACTCTTGAGTGACTCCCAGGAAAGTGGTGGTTTTTATATCACTCTCGGAGTTCTCTCTGTCTTAAGAGACCAACAGCCATAAGTTCCTGCAATCATTAGTAGTGCTTTTAATCTGATACAAGAGCTGAGAAGGTGTTTTCACTACAACAGTTGAGAGAAACTGGACAAGCAAATAGTTTGCTTCTTTATCATCTCCCTTGCCCTTTGCTTCTTTATCATCTCCCTTGCCCTGTCCAATTCCACCCCACTCCTGCATTAGCCAATTGAAATAAAGAAGGTATTAGGATCCTTGAGGTCTTGTAGTCCTGCATCCCACATGAAGGGCTCCGGGCTGCCCGTCTCCCTGGCCAAACACCCATTCTCTTCTGTAGCTCCTGAGTTTGGACAGCTCAATGAGGCACCATCTTCTAAAATGTATACTCTATGGGATTTCTCATTGGCTGGATCTGGGGGCTGCTACTGCTCTCATACCTATACGACAAGCAGCGTGGAGCACCAAGTTGCTGGAAAGTCCAGTCGTTTGTCTGTGTGACTGTTAGACAGACAACTGTGAAGCTGTCGTCTTCAGTTCTGCAGAATGAGGAAATTAGTATTCAAGCCATTCTTTGCCACTGAGCCCTATGGTGAAAGCGGAGAGCAAGAGGAAGAGAGATGAGTAAGAATGGTGTTCCAGTCTGGGGTGACAGAATGCCCAAAATTAAAACCTCAAATTGTTCACAGCACCAGAAATCTAATTTCTACACAGCCTGTAGCGTGCTTCCAGTCTTATTTACAAAGCATTCTAATTGGGGAGTTTATTTTATAATGATTGCAAACTTAAGATTTCCTTTAAGCCTCTTCTACCCACCCCTATAAGGCATCTTATTTTAACAGCAACCAGAAAAATAGTACCTATTTGTGCCTGGAGCTCCACGATCATTATACTTTTACTGCAGAGGGATGCACTGAAGAATAATCCTTATACCCTTTTGCTGTTTGTTTTTCCCCTCATGGTCCCTTAACAAGGAAATACTCCAGGTTTGAATTTTTTTCTTCTTTTAAATATTGAATCACACACTGACTTTAATGGGAGTAGAGATGGATAATGCTAATTAATTAATAATTAATACTAAATAATTCCTAGCCTAACCTAAGATAAAAATATGCGGTACAGCATGGACCACCTCATATAGGTAGGGCTAATTAATAGAGGAAAACTAAAATGAGCACAATATTTTAGTTTCTCCCTAAAAACTGTGCTCTCTAAAGATTTTCCTTCCATCAGTATTTCTGATGAGTTGTTAGGCCACCTAACTGAAATGGACATCAACAGCTTTACTTGTATTTTCGTGGAGGAGTCAGGGTTGCCAAACTTAAATAAAATGGAAGATTTTTAGAAAAGCGAATCATTAAATCAGCTTGTTCATATACATGCTGGGAGAAGGAAATGGGATTCAAAATAAAATAATATCGGGATTTTTTTTTTTTGGTACTATTATATATTGTAGATACTATATATCTTCTTAAAAAAAAATCTAAAAATAAAATGTCTGTGCAACGCTAACTGCATTCCAGTGCCAGGGAAGTATTTTATTTATTAATGTAGACACTGATATTGAAAATACTACAAAGTAATCCATGCATTATACATGACTATGATAAGAGAAATTTTCATGCAAAAATGTTTGAATCGCATCTCAGAATTGCATAAATGAGAATCAATTTTACAAGCTCACCTTTGACACTTTTTGTTCTATATGCTGCAGCTAATGATGTACATACACACACAAAGATTGCCTAAGACTCAGATCCACTTAAATATATTTCTGGCTTTAATTCTTACTGAATATTTTTCATATAGAATATAGAAAAAATCTTGAGATTTTTAAAGGAAAGTCAGTTGAGATTTTTTTTAGACAAAGAAGATTTTTTTAGTTTAACCTTTGGGAACACCTGGATGACGCAAAACACAGAGAGGGTGGAAATGCATAAAGTTTGCCTGCTTTTTGAAAGGAACCCTGTCCATGCTCTTTCTATCTCTCTGCATAATAGAAGCTTCATTTTTTTATGCCTGCACCCTCACTCCTGCTTCTCTGAAAATGTCAGTGTTGGCAGCTGACAAGTTGTTAGACTCCAGGTCTCACATTAATGTGATAGACGAGTCTGCCATGCTAACAAAAAGTTTATCAGAGTACTAGAGTCCTTGTGCAAAAGAAATCTTTTTACAGTTTTTTTCTTTCTGTCTTTCCTCTTTTTTTTTTTTTTTTAATGAAACACAAAGTATGAAGGCTCATCTAAGTAGAAAAGATTCATCAAACACTCTAATTAAATACATGACAGCTGGTGAATTAGAGCATTTTGTCTTAGCGCTGCCATCCTATAATACTTCATAATCCTGAGAGTCCAAAGTATGAATTAATTATGCTTATAAGTATCCTGATACTCAACTAAAGGGGAAAAATAATCAAAAGCAACCCTAAAATGTCTCTGAGAAAGTAGGCAGTATTGCTAATAATGAGTACCTGGGTCCGAATTATTTCCAGATCACTAGATATTCCTTTGGAGATGCTTTGATCTAGAATATAATATGCTTGTATTATAAGACTCCTTGGTTAAAGAAACTGCTTGGTTTTAAAATAACATGGGTTTTTTTTAAAAGGGGCATTTTAAAAAAAAGCCATGTGTTAATAGTCAATTCCTAATAGCTAGCATAATAAAATGCCATAATCCTCAGCCTCGCAAAGATAAATATGATAAAATTAACCTTAGAGTTTTAGAGTGGTCTTGTTGTCTTCAAGAAATGGGAGTTTAATCCCAAGCACAACTACAGGCTGAGCGATGAGTGGATTGAGAGCAGCCCTGCAGAGGAGGGCTTGGGAGTGCTGGTTGGTGAAGCGGTGAACGTGAGCCGGCGATGTGCCCTGGCAGCCCAAAAAGCCAACCCTCTCCTGAGCTGCAACAAAAAATACGTGGCCAGCAGGTCAAGGGGAGAGATTATGACCCTCTGCTCCACTCTTGTGAGACCCCACCTGGAGCACTACATCCAGCTCTGGAGCCTCCAACACAAGAAGGACATGGATCTGTTGGAGAGGGTCTAGAGAAGGGTCACAAAGATGATCAGAGACCTGGAGCCCCTCCCCTTTGAGGACAGGCTGAGGCAGTTGGGTCTGTTCAGCCTGGAGAAGACTCTGGGGAGACTTCCATTATCTGAAGGGGGCCTACAGAAGAGATGGAGAGGGTCGTCTTATGAGGGTATGTGGGGATAGGACAAGGGTGAAGAGTTTTATACTAGAGTAGGATAGATTTAAATTAGACACTAGGAAGAAGTTCTTTATTATGAGGGTGGTGAGACACTGGAATGGGTTACCCAGAGAAGTTGGGAATGCCTCATGCCTGGAAGTGTTTAAGACCAGGCTGGATGAGGCTCTGAGCAACCTGGTCGAGTGGGAAGTGTCGCTGCCCATGGCAGGAGGGGTTGGAACAAGATGATCTTTAAGGTCCCTTCCAACTCAAGCTGTTCTATGATTCTATGATTTATGTTTGGATCTGCTGGTAAAGATGTTTTGGTTGCTCATGTTACTTTAGAGGAAAAGGAACACAACCCAAGTAGGAATTTTCATGCAGTGGTGTTCAGGGAATTTAGAATATTGTTACACTGAAATATTCCAGATTTGAGCATTTAAATTTTTGCATCAATGACCAAAGACTACATGTTCCACTGAAAGCAAATGCTTCATTTAAAAATTTTTGTGTTTCGACAAGGGTATTTCTAAGGAAAAACTTTTAAGCAGCCCTAGTGGTTTATATTAATCTTGTTCTCAGTCTGATTTTTTCTTTTTTTTCCCCTGTCAAGACAATAGGGTTTTTTTTTCTGAGACTTTCTAACTTTAAGTCTTCCAATTAAAATGTATTGTATAAAATATGAAACATATATTATTAGATTTCTGTTCCTGTACATGTTGAACAAAATCAAACTCATATGATACGTCTTACATGCATTTCAGCAGTCGTCTTTTGTAGCTTTTCTGGTTTCTAAAGTATAGAGCAAAATAGTTCTTTTCTTTCCAGTTTACCTTTCTGCCTGTTGATTCACTGATTTTGTTGGTTATTAAGAGACTGTGAAATGACATTGAACAGTTGTGCATTCTTGGAGCTTTGGATGTCCTCAAAATCCACGTAGAGTAAATTGTTTATTTGTTTTTTCTCCTTTTGGTCAGCTGATGGTGAGGTGATAGTAACATGACTGAGACTGAGGAGATTATAATTTCAGACACATTTCCCTAAAATTCTGGAGAATTCACGTACTCCTGAGTCAAGAACACTTCTTTGGTTTATTATAGCTGTCTTTTGAAGTTGCTTTGTTTCAATCCACTGAAATTGCAATTCATTTACCACAGTTTTTCATTTACCACAAACTAACACCGTTTGTGAACTAGCAACCTGCTTACTGTTGGCAATCATGAAGATGAAGTAAAAGTACAATTCCTGAAAGTCAAGTGTCATCTGCTCTTTACCTGGTTAATAGATGTACTCTGCATAGAACAAAAGGGGAGGAAGATGCCAAACGTTTCTTATGATTAAGAAGTCTTTGAAGAAATCAACAATTTTTTAAAATTCTGTTTTTAGCACGCACAGTGTTGTTGAGAAAAGTGCCGTTCAGTGGTACATTTGAATGGAGAAGGAACTGCTGAATATGTTTTAAGTAAACTGATTTCCCTTTTGAAGCGTTTTGCTGTTTTACCTAATCCATCTGCTAACCTGCCATTTGGATATAAGACATTGTGGAAAAGACTGCTGATCTTGGGTCAGCTTACACAAGAAAGACGCTCACCAAATAAGATGTTTTCATCATTCTGGTGGGCTGAATAATAACTTGGCATAATCCTAAGAAATGCTTGCCAGGAGATTCTCCAGTTACTGCTAAACAGAAAATAGTTCAGATTTGCCCTTTTTTGTGGGCTTTGAAAAACTATTTTTTTTTTTTTCTCCATGTAAAAAGAGAGGAGATGTTTGTGGGTTGTTTGGTTTTTTTAGGGGTTTGGTTGAAGGTTTTTTGTGATTTTTGTTTTGTGTCTATGTTTTCATTTGTTTGTTGGGGTGTCGTATTTTTTTGGTTATTCCAGAGCATGCTTTCTGAAAAATGAGGATTATTCAGTTTGAAAGGCACTGTGGGAAATCCCTTGTCCAGCTTCCTAGTCATTTTGGCTCAGAAGGCAGTTGGTGTGGTCAGGTATGATTTATCTGTGTGAATCCATGAGACCTGTTCCTGGTTTTGGCTTTCCTGTCACCCTGCACACCTGAGCAGTGGGCTCATCTAGCTTTCTTGCTTGTCTTTTCTTCCACCTCCAGTGTATTCCTATTTTTTTTGGAAACCAGTGATGACTTAGCCAAGTCAGAGTCCTGCTACATCTATTCCTTTTCCTGAATACCAGGATGGACTGTTGTGCTTGGAGGGGTTTGTTCTAAAAGAGCTGCCAGCTGGTTTGAGCTCCTTTGCCCTTCAAACATGACTGAAATCGCTCTACCAGTTCCCTGGGTAAATATTTGTCCATGTGGCTTGTGATTTCTACTATTCCTATCTCCATTTGACTTCCCAGGCTCCTTATCTGGATTATGCTTTACAAAAACCTCAAACTGTGCCCTGAAAATGTTGTCATGACACATCCTGGAGGCTCAGTGTAGAGCAGTTGTTTATGTGAGAGAACGGGTGTAGGATTGACCTCCATAATGCACCACATCAGTTTGTATATGATTGAATTCCATAATGCACCACGTCAGTTCAGCCAGACGCGTTTCAATCTTGAACTAAGTAAAACGTTGCAGTTAATTTTGACATTGTGATGTATGTCTGAATAGATAATATCGTAACATTTCTAGTCTAGTGAATACACCAAAATGGAAAAAAAAAAAGTATACATTGAAATTTGTATAAACTTCAGATGGGATGAAGTGGAACAAAAATGAATATACATATGTCAGAAATTTTGATAGGGAAATGCAAAATTTCTGTGAGATTTAGTTAACAGTTAAAGTGCCAGCAGATGGCACTCAGAAATCTATAATGTTGTTACATATGGGGCTTTCTATGACCAATGCAACTGGATGCTTTGCCACATTGGGTGCAGTGCGTACTGCACACCAGTGCTTTCATGACTTCTAATGAGAAGAAATATCCGTATGTCATGGGAACAACTGATAGCAGAGGTGCCCGACCTGTGATCTGATGTTATAATCATACCTGATTGCGAAGGTATTGAGGCCTGGTTTGAATGCTCTGAACTGCTTGCTATAAAGCAAACTGCAGGACTAAAATACTGTGTCGGCTTCTTGTCTTTTGCACTGGGATCTAATACTGTCCAGTGGCATAGATGACATTTCATCACAGTTATCAGCTAGAGACTCAGAGTTGCCAACTGTAAGTAAAATGTGAAAAAAAAATCAATCAAACAAACAAAAGACAAGAAAGAAAATAACAGTTCAGAGATAATTAAGACTGGGAAACATTTATTTTTCTGAGAACTTTTGTACTACTGTGCTGAGGAAAGCTGATTATCTGCTGAATCTAAACATTCACTTGTCGAGGAGTTTGGGTCTGGGGTTAGATCATCATTTCCATCTTAGTGCAGATTTTTTCTCAATAATGCGGATAACATTTGAATAATTTGTATTAATACTTATGGGATTTTTTCAGTGTTGCATTATAACACAAGAATATTTTATTGTAATTGATGTTTAAAGGAATCTAGCGGCTTTGAAAGCAAAGATAGAAATTTAGCAATGGCCTCTTTACAGGTACCACTGGGTTTTCTCCCACTAGATGCACACTTGGGACCAGAAAGATAACACCAATGTCTTAGACAACCAGTTGTTTTATCTCCCTGGCTTCTACTACCTGGAATTTGTTTACTATCATCTTCAGATACTCACCTGAAATGAAAAGATAGAATTAAGAATGGTCTGGCTCTGTATTCTCAGGTAAAGGTCTAAAGTTTATAAAGGTCTGTAAGTTTATAAAGTTAAAAACTCCAACATTTGCTGCTTTTGCAAGGCTCTGTCAGAGGCTTGCTCATTTGGTGCTTCGAAACCCTTTTGGTAGTAGGAATCCTGAACTTATTCTTGGACTGTTTATCCGCTTTTACACAGTGTTATTTAATTCCAGTAGCTTTTCCCCTTCTCTGGTCTGCACCTTTCTTGAGTATTTTTCAGGTGTATTTTCTCAGTAGTCATGGTCCCTCTCTGTTTTTTACGACACAAGCCAAACTCATCATTGTCCCCAAGGAAGACCTTCCCTTGATGATTCTAGCTGATGATGATTTTTTTTTTTCCTAATTATTTTTCCTGTATTGCCACTTAGAAAGAACCCTGAATAACAAGAGATATTTGCGATCCTTTTGCATAGCCACAGCAGTTATTTCAGTCTTACACCACATGAATCTTGGGGAAAATTCATCTGCGTGGATCACTTCTTTGGTATACATCTAGATCAAAATGGAATGCCTTTTTCCAAAGCCAGTTCAGAAGTTGCCTTTCTATAAATATACTTTTCCTTGAGGTGCATGTCTAAAACAGATCAGGTTAATTGTTGTTTAGTTGTCCCTTTTTAAATGTCCCTCTTCTTTTTTTTTTGGGTATGGAGGGTCTCTGAACACTGTGAAAGTCTTAAGTCAGCTGGTCAGGGTTGAACAAATGACGTTGGACCAAATGGTTACGCCTTACCGGATCTAAAAATGAGAAATCTTTGGAGCCATTCGTACGCCCAAATGAACTACTGAACTGTAGGCTTAGTCCAGAAAGTACACGCACAGTTGGGACTTTCCAACAGTGAGGAAATTATTCATTTTTAACAAGCGCAGATGAAGCAGGCCTGAGAAGACCTGGGCAGACTAAACCTGAGGACCTGTATCATATTTAAAGCCTGTATTAAAGAGAAAGGAATAGATTTTGTTTATTTGTTTTTTTAATGTAGATGACAATGTGCTCGAACCGTCAGCTTGGCAGGGTCTTCATACCCTTTTGTTAGCTAATCAAAGACAGATTGCAGGCAGGAGCCATATCTAAATTTATTAAGAAAATTAATAGACCATTTAAATTTTACTCGAATGAGGCTAAGATACAATAAGCATTTGCAGCAGCAGCTATTCATTAGCTGTAACATTGACCTGGTGCCTCTGCGTGTAATGAGAAATTGACAGCTGGATTCAAACAAAGACAATAGTGCTAATAAGAGGAGTTGGAATCATTAGGAAAAAAGACTAATATTATACATGCATCAGATTTTATTTTTCCTATTAATCCCCCTGTGTATATTATGGACTGCAAAATCAAGGTTTGAAGGGTTATGTTTGCCTAATCCAGGGTTTTTCCTTCCTTCCTCTGCTCTGTAGATCTCTATATGCTCGTGCTGTGAATTTTATTTATTCATTTCTTTATATATCATCTTTGAAAAATGATCGACTTGGTTCAGAGTTGAGAAGCTAATTGTATTTTTCTCGAAGTGTATCAGTCTTTCTGAGTTAGATTTCTATGAAAACAAACCCTTGAAAAATTTCCGCACATCATTCATGGGTCTTAGCACAATGAAGGAATCATGCTAATCTGTGTCTGCTTTATATTGATATTTTTTAATCTAATGAAAATTACCCTCCTCCCTCTCTCTCCCTTTTTTTTTTTTTTTT
>VWZK01009766.1:50396-172835 GCA_013396935.1 Baryphthengus martii
TTTTTTGTGTGACTCTTTAAAAGCTCCAGAGAACTTAGGGCTGAATATGATACTTGCTTGAGGTTGGTTTTCACTATCAGAGAAGCTACCTTAGCAATCTTTTCTAGGAATAAATGTGTGCAGTTGGGATTAGTTCACCTAAGAGTACTGTTCAGCACTTTACAGAAGATTATATAATTGACGTTCAATTGGTTTTAAACTGGTTTTTTTCTGTCTTGGAATTGCAAGCATGATCAACAGTGAATTTTGTTGAGGATGGACTTCCAAAATACAATGATTCTGAATACTGGAAAACAAGATGACCTGTATTTGAAAACTTGATCATTTGTGTCGTTCACAAATGTATGCAATGCTGAATTTATATACTGTACTTTATAAATAATTTTAGAAATGGCATTGATGATTTGCTATCCTGTGGTCTAAGGGCAAAAATCAGGATTAATAATGTTTTACATGCAGTTTATGCCTTTTGTTACTCATGGCCAGATGAATGTACTTTTTTTTTTTTAGAAAAAAAAGCCATTTAGATGATATGCCCGATTACAAATGATTTATACAGTGCTGAGAAGTTTTCTGTTGCTGTTGTCCAAATATATTTAATTTCCAGCACATTAGTATATTAGTCATTGGCACCAACTTCAAGATCACCTGTGTATTAACTATCTTGTGGTGCAGGCTCCAACCAGAAATATTTGACTTACGGAGAATAAGCCACTACTTTGAGCATCAGCTTTCTACTGCCTCCTAGACATGGATTCTCTGTGCTGCAGATTATTTTCAGTAGATGTCAAATTCTCTGATGATTTTGGATTAGGGGAGAAGTTCACTAAGGTGCATGGATTTTGAGGTTCTTTATGCATCATGTAAGAGTGGTGGCAACTGTAGGCAGCTATTGCCACAGTTCTGCAGTGAAGGAAAAGCTGGTCCTGGGGTGAGGTTAATGAAGTGGATGGCTTTCATGGATTGGAGTAGCACTTTTTGCTCCCAGCCTTCCTGTGGATGTCCTGGGAATGTTCCCTCCTCTGCACTAGTGCCAAGCTCTCCATGTCTCTGAAAGTGCAAGCCGTGAAGCTGAACTGTTTTGGGTTTGGGCCATCTAGCTTCAATATCTCTTCATTTTTTTGTGGAATCCAAATGAGTGTAGTCCCCTGGTAGATGCTGGACGCCAAAAGAAAGCGATACGGTTGACAGTACTGCCAGCAATTCAGGACAGACATTTCAAAGCAAGCCAGTGTTTATCTGCCAGCTCTAATGCGATATTTGAGTTACATTAGAGAGGCAAAGCAAAACTTGGGTGAGTGAATGTCACTTCCCTCCTTGGTCCACAGCTTCCAAGGTTTCTTATCTTCCTTTCTTGCTGCTCTGCAAATGCAGTGTTTATACTATATTCGCTTCGCACGCTGCTGCCAATTCACATATTCTGCATTCAGAGCTGCCAGTTCTTAAAAGTTTGAGTCCACATAGCTGGTCATCTCAGCCAGCTCTGTCCCATAGACACGCAGCTTTCCTAGTAGTTCAGTCCCACCAGGCTCAGCAAGCCTACGGCCCTGCTGGTTTTCGTCAGTCTTTCAGATTTCAATCCCTCCTCTCACTATCTGCTTTTACCTACTGGAATTGAACTGAGTCATTTTGGTTCTATTTCAAAACTATTAGAAATATTTCCAGAGAAGCTGATGGCTGCTTTACAACTAGTGCAACAGCTTATAAAAGAAAGGAATGAAAGTTATCCATTTTTACTGAAGTTTTAGCCTGCTTACTCTGTATGCCTCGTAGCTTGTTTTCTTTCCTATGATGTTGAGGCTTATAAAAGTGATCGCAGACACTGACCAACCTTTACAGCTTGTACAAAGCAACAAATCTTTGAAAGCTTCGGTGTTTGATACTGGGGAGTAGCAATCATTCTTCTCATGGTTTTCCTGCCTGTTGAAGGTTGAGGTAACTTCTGCTGCAGACAGAGCTGACATCTCAGGAATTTATCATTTCAGTGATTATTCCAAAACTTGAAAGTTATGTTACCAGTAGAGAGACAGAAGCTGGATAACAGTGTGTTTATAGTACTAAAGTGTGCCCTCCCTTTTTTTCTTTCCCTCGAGCTTTGCTCAGGCCTATGGCAGAAGTACGTGTAAAACTGGATGGGGCAGAGATCTCTCATCTGACTGAGCATTCATGCTGGTGATAGAAGGATGTTAATGATGTTTTACCACCTAAGAGGGTGATGAAAGGAGAGCATTTGAACACCTGAGCATGTATAATTTAAATGTAATAAAATCACAATTGAGTTCTAAGTAGAAAAATTATCATCGCTAATTATTGCTTGCTGATTATTGCTGTAAGCTTTAATTTTATTTTTTAAAAATTTTTTTTAAAATTCATGTTGCTAGTGAATTCAGGTGTCAGGATAAATACCTGACAACACATGTACTCAAATTTCTGGCTAGCACTAGCTTAAAATCTTTTTCTGTCTGTCAATTTTATGTTGCACAGTTTGATTCAGGGCTGCTAAGAGGGAAAGACTGGACAGCAGGTGGGCATCTAAGAGTGCTCATTATAAAGGGAACCAACATGCTTTTATTTATTAGTCTGTCTTGAAAAAGTAGAATACGAAATGGACCAAACCATCATAACCAGCATGTTGTGCAGCTAGGGTGAGAGAAGAGAAGAGAATGCTTACAGTACATGCGTTACTCTGAGTTCCGCCTTTTCTGCCAAAGACAAAAGTTATAAATAACAGAAGTACGAAAAACTCCTTTGCTGTTGCAGGGAGGCCTCAAGGTTACTAAGCGCATGTGTGACATAAATGCAGTAGAGCATTTTAATTAGATTCTTTCACCAGAACTCCTGACCTTCTGTGTAGCACATTAATGTATTTTACTAATTATAAATGCAATTAAAAAGTACTGAAATAAAATTAGTCTGATCTATCTAATTTACATTAAGCACTTTCAAATTATGCAGGTTTTCAGAGTCTTTTTCTTTCTTTCTTTCTTTCCTTTTTTTTTTTCCTTCAGTTTGTGTTTCAGGAAAAAATTGTCTGCATTAAAACAGCTGGAAAACAACCTTGTAGCAAAACAAATTTCTTTTCTGTGATTATTCACAGTGTGTGGGTTAATTTTCTAGGCAGTAATATGTTTTGCTATCATTAGGGTAGTGACTCATACAATAGAACCCATATGTGCATTGGATGCAGTGGTGGCGAGTACAGTGGGTGTGTACTTCTCTTTTTTTTTTCTCATGGAAATTGGGTTCAGAGGTTAACTGGGAAAGAAATACTGATATAACAGTCAAAAGCAACAGTTTTATAAACAATAAAGAAACAGCAAAAGCGGTGTTCGAATTATACAGGCAAAACATCTGGTATGTTCAGTCATTAAACCAGGCTGACTCTGCCGGCTACATTATTTTGGTAAGACTTTCATAGTATTTTATAGTTCTAGATGTGAAAGGACAAAAATAATAACATTTCATGATTATTTTTGTCCAGTGTCTAAATGCTGGTGGGCACTGTGCAGAGAACATAACACAATCCTTACCCTGAAGAGCTTATGATCTAATTTTAGATGGGCTGCAGAAACAGAGTAATGCGAAGTGCTCAACTTAGATAGGACAAACCCATCTTAAAGTAGGAAACTTTGTAGAGCTACTCAGGCATTTTAGTTCATGTTGTTTATCCTTAAACTTTTTCCATAATAAAGGATTAATTTATAATACATGTGCATAGTAATGAAAATTCTCCAGTTTTTCACTTGAAAAAAAAAAAAAAAAAAAAAAGCAGGGATGCCTCAGGTTTTTTGTCCTATTCTATCCCTTCTTCCCTGAAGAAGTCATATAAAAAAGTACTGGAGAAGAAGAAAAACTGAAATAAAACTAGATTAGAGAGAACGTAAAAGTTCTGGGTGTTCATTTCATGCCAAAGTGAGAATAAAGCTTTGCTCATTATTGGTGGTTATATTTTAAACATCTGAAAGCTGGTACCACAGGAAGCACTGTGATGGTACTTTCTTAGAGAAGATCTGTTACATCTACAAGATCTAACAGAGAATTTAAAGGAATAGGAAGAGACATGAATTAATTTGTAAATTTTATTGCTGAACACGTGGAAGGCTTCCTCACTGTTACCTGGAAGCAACGAGCGCTGTGACAACAAGCACCAGTGATCAGCTATTCTAACCTTTTCCTTCTAACAGAGTCCAACCATCTTGTCTCTTTCTGTGAGGGGACCAAAGTTAAAAGCAAATTAATCTGTTTTCTATTTGAAATGTCATGTGCAAAAGCTTTTGAGGCACCCAGCAAAACAGTAAGTTACACTTTCCTGGCTCTGCAGTGGCTCTGCATTTGAAATATGACAGCCAAAGTGCTCGTGGTAATAACTCACACATGGCCTTGGTAATAGAATCAGTTCCTGAGAGAACAAGTGCGTTGGCTAAGACACTGGGGCTATCCTTTTCAGTGTCTCAAAAAAAGAGACGTATGATCATTGACTCCTGCTTGGTGAAAAAGCAGAGAGGAGTTTGATAGTTGGAGAGTGACAGCTCTGCAGTAACAGCTGCACCGGAGGCTGACTTCACTTTGTGAGATTTTGAACCCCTGAGATCTGGTATCAGCTGGTACAAATTGACACAACTCTATTCATTTCAGTTAAGTCACACCAGTTTACACAAACGGAAGTTATGGTCCATTATTTCTTCATGCCTGCTCTAGCAATGAATCCAAGTATGTGATTAAGAGTACAAGAAGGCTCATTACAGTTAATGCCACGAGCTTCGAGTTAAGCAGGTAGTCAAGTGCCTGGTGGTGTCAGCATCAGAATGGCGAGCCATGTGGTGCCGGCCGAGAGATTGTTATAGCAATTGCTTTGAAAGGAATCTTCATTTGTACTGAGCAACTCTCCTTTGGTCAGCATACGACCAGTTGGATTAACTGTTGTTTACAGTATTTTTTTGCTGCCTCACAAAATTTCTAACTTGCATCATGAATGTAGGAATAAGGAGAGAAGTCATTGAACGTTTCTTTAAATGGTAACCTTCCTTGCCAAATTGATTTATCTCCATCTGAAACAGAACTCTGAAATTCTCTTCCAAACCCAGCCTTTCAAATGCTGCAAGAACTTTTACAAATGATATCATCTTGGTAACTCACAGTATCCCAAGGGTATAATGTTTGTATTGGTGTTTTTTAAAGAATGACAGCAGCTACCATTTTAATTCTGTCAGTATATCTCAATATACAAGAATATACAGCACAGTGAGGCAGAGGATGGATTTGTTCTCTAAATGCTGTTAAGAGAAGAGCAGAGCAGAGCTTGCAGCGCTCTCTGTGTCTGGCAGTAGCAGCCAAGATGCTACATCCTGAGATTCCTACATGTTGAAAGACTTCTCTGGAGAATTGTGAGTGCCTGTGCAGATTGAGTTGGCAGCTTGGCCGAGTTGAACTCTGCGTAGCTGTAGTGCTCCTGCTAGCAGTAGCCAAACTAACTTGTTGGGTATGTTTTTAAGAGCTGCCGTTGCACTTTTCACAAGAACTGACATCGGTAGCCTAAAATGAAGCGTATAGTACTTGTCATACACGTTATACCTGGAGCTTGCAAATGAAACAAATGATCAAGAATGACCTAGTCTCTCCGAAGACGACATCGTACAAGCAGTTGATCTAATACAGTAAATGGATGTTACCTTTCATCAGCTGTATCGCACCGCAGTCTCTGTAGCGTGTGTTTACAACCCCAGCTTAGGATAAAGGTAGGGCATTTGTCTGTAGGTAGACGTAAAAAACTGTCTCCACCTCTTCTTTGCTGACTAATGGGAGTGGCTTTCAGCCTCTCATTTCTGTGTCTGAGCCTCCCTTTGCTGGACACACACACTTAGCAGCTGTTTTCATCATGACACTGATAATCAGAACGGACACATTCTAAATGCGGGATCCCTTCTTGTGCCTGGTAGCACTGATGGATATTTGGGGAAACCGACAGCTTCTGAAAAATGTTTTTTTTTGCCATGACCAGCGCTTCTCTGACAGGTTTTTTAATGGCTGTCACAGAACTCTCACTAACTGGAACACTTCTGCAGATGAAGAGGAAAGTGGTGAAATGTGCTGCTTTAACACTTCTGAAAGTTTGCGAAAAACCATGAAACAACTCTGAATTTTGCTTCTAGGTCACAATCCATTATTTTCTTTTCCTCCAAAAATATTTTTCCCTCTTGAAAAACTAAAATATTGGAATGGATTAGCTAAGGGGTAAGCATTTGTTTCGATGCAGCAGGACTGAGCTATATAACCCCCATTAACCTTAATGGGAACCACAAAGCTCAGTCTGCTCATTTAGATGGAAATATCCCCCAACTCATCGGGGATCGATTGCACTGTGTGTTACCTGGTTTCAATGTCTCATTTACTATGAGAGTCTCTGTCCTGACCTTGTGAGCCTTGGACTACAAGAAAGGGAGGACAGATAAAATGGGGCTGTGAGAGGAAAAATCAAATAAAAAGAAAAGCTAAAAAAAGGAAGAGAAAAAGTTATAAAGGTTGGCACTTAAGTCATGTTAGAAGTTCCTATGAAATGTAATTGCAGTTAACTGGCCAGTCTCCTTTGCAGTTTGCTGTGATACTGCAGAAAATCGATACATAGATAACTATATAGAGCTCAGGTTCTTTTGAGAATTCTGAAATGTAATACGATTTTTCAGGAAGAATGTGTAATGTTTTGGGCTTTTTAAACTTCCCTATAAAGGAAAGAGACCATGATTCTTATATATTCCTAGTTTTAGCCCCCCCCCTTGTCCCCCTTGCCCAAGTTAAACTGCATACGTAAACCTGGGCTACTAAGGGTGGTGTTAGCAGAAGAGCCTAAATGGAATAGATGCTCATCTCTTTTTGAAAATCACTGAAGCTTCTGTGCCTAAATCCAGTGTTTCAGCTTGAATCCCAGTCAATAGCTTTATTGAAAAAGATCTCCAGTTGCTTTTCAAGTGATAGGAGGATTGTGATTAAGTATAGCAAAAGCTCAGTTCTGTGCTGCCATCTCTTATCTCTTTCCAATTAAAATAATAGGCGTCCTCTGCCCCAAAACCATATTATATAGTTAAGGAGGACCAAAGAGGCATAAAGCAAAGCTGGCATTTTGGAAGGAACATGTTTATTGTGGAATATAGTTAAATTTTGCATTTATGATTTGAGGCTTCCCAGTGCAGATAACAAAACAGATGTAAGTTAAACTTCAAATAAATGTTGTGCTGCCATAGGCATGATTTCTGATATTACAGTCTGCTTCATTACTCCTACAGTAAGACCTCCTGTCCTCAGGTTGAGGACAGCAATCTTAAAGCAAGCACAGGAGAAGCAGTACTGGTTTCCCAAACATCTCAGACAGAAAATTACAACAGAACTGCAGATAGAATTTAGGAAGATTGTTTCTAGTAGCTTATTTTTGATGCCTGAGAATAATGAGGTTTTTTCAGCTCATCATGACTGTCTCATCATAGGCCTTGGCAATTCTAAACATGCAATAGTGGTCACTCAGGAGACAATTTTTTCCACTGCTTCCAAAAAGAAGAGTTCTTCCCGAATTCCCACCACAGCCAGGACTATAGTGTAGTGCGTAGGGACTACATGAATAAGAACAAAGCTGTAAGCTGTCTTGATCTTTAAATTAAATGTACAAGTGTCATTCAAAAGAAAAATGGAACTTCACAATACTAGCCAAATTTCGAGCTTGAGAGAGGCTGATAGTAAGAAGAAAAAAACCAAAACAAACAAAAAAACAACCTTTCCAGAAGAAAAGAAATCCAAAGGAATTTTTTTTTTTTTTTTTAGGTTTAGTAGGTGGTGGGCATTACGTCTGACATATAATGAATTCGTGAAAAGGTGATACTTCCTCAAAACATCACTTTCTGGTGTGTCCCCAGGGAAACTACCTTACCAAGAAACCCTGTGTGTCTGTAAGGGCCGTTGCAATATTGTACGGCAACCACAAGCCTCTACAGTGAAATTTCCAGTTCTGTATTCTAACAAGAAGACTTAATTGGAGTTCTGTCCTGTAGTGGCATCTCGTCGTCCTTTGTTGTGAGCTGATGGTGTTTTCCAAGCGGTGTCCAGCATGGTGGAAGCATGCATACCCCATGGTCATTTATCCCGGTTTTTCCCTCTTCCGCAAACATAGATCAGGGCAAAGCATATGGAAGACCTTGACATCAATCCAGTTTATCAAACTGCCACCCAGTCTGTGTCAAGATGACTTCTCCTGAATCAATTTCTCCTTACAGTTATGTAAGCAGGTCTTTTAGTTTGGCCTGACTGCAGACAAATACTTTATCGATGCAAGACAGAAGGCGACCTTCTTCAATATCAGTATCCCGAGGCTACACATCTCATTGACACCAAGTCCTCAGTTTATACTCTAGAGAAAGTCCCCAGTACAGGGGTCAAGAACCACTGTCTGCCAAAGGAACTCAGTTTTGACAGCAAGGTAAATATCGTCTCTTTGAGTAGATTTAAGAGAATGGCACCAGTGCTTTAGAGTTTGGCTTGCTGGTAGCACTGCAGGGGCCAAATTCTCACAAATGAGGTACCAGTGTTTGTGTTTTTCTGTCTGACAGTAGTAAGTCTTTCCTGTGAGCTCTAAATACTGGGTATTCTATTAAAAAATATGCGGTAGAAGTACCAGTTACTGCTGTGTAATCAGATCTAAATTCCTAAATTTCCACTTCATCAGTGATACCTTGGGATCTTATATGGAAACAGTGATGTTAGTTCTAATAATTCCTCTTGGGGATCGTCATTGGGATTTTATTTTGCTGAGAAAGGGAGTACAGCAATATGTGAATAAAGGCATTTTCAGATGCATTTAGGTGTTTCTCTCCAGAATATTTTCCAGTGCTGTGTTTATTGTGGCCGTTTGTGCTTTTCTTCTAGTTATAAATAACTGTTGAAGACTGATGTGTTTACTTTGTTTAACCATGGCTGTGATGGGTCGAGGACACATTAAATCATCCTCAGGCTCTTATTTGCAGCCAATTCTGAAGTAACCAGTGTACTGATATAAAATTACTTCATCCTGCAGAGATTTTTATATTGGTTTAAGTCTCTGAAGTCTCCAGTGCTTTACAACTAGACACTTTAATGGTAAAACAGTGACAGCAAAGATGAAAGTCCATGTGGAATTGCCTAGCAGACAACTCAAGGTTTGTTTAAGGTGCTAAGATGTGAAAACGGGAGATTATTTTCTTCTGAGGTTTTCCTTGATGAGTTTACACACGTCGCTATTATTTGTTTAGTTTTAAAGTGTCTTCATGTTTTAGAAATAGCAGTGGAGAATAGTGACACTCTTATTCTGATGAGATTGAAAGGGGGAAATGTTCTTTTGTGACAATTTCTACAACTGCAGCCTTTGTGATGCGTGTTTGTGCTTCTCTGAAAACACCATTTGCAGTCTCTACTGTGAGTTCAGTGATTTGACCCCTTTTTGTTTTGGAATTCTCTGCAAGCAAACTTTACTGTTTATAATTGTCTATTGTCATCAAAAGCAAGAGTGACTTTGAAAATCAAGCTTATGTTACATAGTACATATGGTACACAGAAAATTAATGTATCTCTACACTGTCAGGTGCACCTCAGCCTAGTATTTGCTAGCTGTCTTGTTCTAGTCATATATTAGTAAGATTGTATCACTGATTTATTGCATGTAATTAGCAATGACTTAATAATGTGTGTCTGGGAATTATATCACTATTTGTTTGTATTAGAAAATGAGCTGCGATCCAACTACTTTCCAGTACTGGTTGGTGCTCACCCTGAAAGAACTTAGAGAAATCAACCTGTAATTCTCACTTCACTTCTTTCTCAGATGTCTGAGAAACAAGATGAGGTTTCTCCTGGGGCTTAAAAAGTCTGAGCACAATTATATGATGTTCGGGAATGAACTGCAGAGTTCAGAACCATTTATGGAAATCCCACAGTCTTCAGGTAATACCACAGTTTTCGAGTGAAACCAGGAATCCTCCCCTGAGGCATGAATGTGTTGCAGGGGCTGGAGAGCCATTCATACAGAAGTCTGGAGAGAGGGAAAGATGATATGATGAAATTCTTTTTGTTTGGATATAAATAACTCATAGAAATTATCTTTCTTACAGTGGTTTCAGTCCATTTTGAGGGAAGCAATTAAAGTCATAGCCGTCTTATTTATTAATGCTGATGGGAATAGGAGATACTGCAGCTGGAACAATTTGAAGTTACCCAAAAAGAAAATCAGGGCTATGGGATATCTTTTTGAAAGGGATCTAAAGGCATCAGTGACTGTAAACAGCTACTACCCCATTAAAAGTAGATGATAATTTAATATGTAATTCTGCTGATTTGCTGTTAAATTTTGTTACCCCGTAGTTACTAGGAGCACAGATAAATACTTCGATTCAAGTTTTTATTGAGTATTATTTCCTGGTTCCCCTTCTTAAACATGGATATATCCAGTACCCAATAAAGCTGTAAAGCTAAACCTAACATTTTTTTTAGCAAATCTGCGTTTTGTAATACTCTGGCATTTCTGATGGGAAGTAGCAGAGAAGGTTGTATGATTTGGAAAGTAGAACTATGGAATTAAGCAGAACAGTAAGCACTGTACTCAGAGCAATCTTGGTAGAGAAGCTACCTTTGATCTTCTGATGATAAAGTGTACAAAGAGCAAGAGGTAGATGGGAGCAGTGGACAGCTCACTCTTCGCATTTCAATTCATTGTAACTTACAGGAACAGAAAAGAAATACTTGGAGCTATGAAATGCCTGGCTTTTAAAAGTGAAGATTTGGGTAAAAAAAAAGCCACTCAGTACTAATAACTTAGCAAATGGCAATAGTTTATAAATGATAAGATTAGGACGTGATTTCATTTGTATAGTTTGATGCCTTTTAAAATATGTGTGAGTCCTAGATTAAAACACCTAAAGAGAGAGGATATAGGTAATGGCTGATTCTCCTAGAAGTGTGTGTTAAAATGTATTCTTTTTTCTGTAGTTCTTTGTGGGTTTTTTGTTTTTTTTGTTTTGTTTTTTTTTCCCCCAGAGAGTACAGAGTTTAGGAATGAAAAAACGTTGTTCCTGATCCAGAGAGAACATGCTTGTGTAACATTTCCCATTTAAATTCTTTTCAGTTATTATTATGGTACTTACCTTTCTAAAAACTATCAACTTGAGCTAATATTAATAATTAGGCACAAATGTAGCTATTACCTATGTAACTTCCTTTTTTTTTTTTTTTTTTGGTAAGTTCTGGTGGTGGTTATTTTAAAAAAGGCAGGAGGATTTCGGTATTTATTTGTAAGAGCTGAATTTTTTTTTTTACATTAAGAATCTGTTTAAAAGGTTTTGATTACTTTCTATGGATGGTTTTCCACTTAATCTATAACACAGCTAGCAGATCATATGTATCTAATGCACACTTGTTTAAAACTAGAGCTAAAAATATTTGTAGTTGCTTCTGAAGCAATTGCAAGGAAGCCTTCTGGAGAGTTTTGGATCATGTGAATCGCCTTGATTTGCCTATTAATGTTTGTCTTGTATTTTGAAGATGATTCAGAAAAAAACATGGTCTGCATTTGCAAGTTGAAATGTCAATTAGTCTCTTCCACCTAAAACATTCATAAACATTACATGCTTTACATAAAGAAGGTGTGAATTATACCTGTTTTGACGATGGACAGAGGGCATTTTACAAGTAGTCTGCAAACTATTGGCATAATATTTTGAAATGCAATTTGATGAGATAAGAAAATTATTGTAGCTCTTAAACCCTACCTGGTTTTGATAAAAGAGCATGTTTTTTCTTTCCATGCTATCAACGCTGGCTTTCTGCAAAAAATATTCATGCAGAATGCAAGTTAGTAGAAGGAAAGAGAAAGGTGAGAGAAGGGTGACTCCTCTCATGACCGAGGGACAAAAATTCCAGAAATGTGAGTTATTCCTTTGGAATAAAGTACCATTAAAAAAGCATAAAATCTGGATAAAATTAAAAATTCTGCAGAAAATTTAAAACATATGGTTCCTTTAGCTAATATCAGAAGCTGAAAGCTCCGTTATCTTGGGAGAATTTATCTCTAAATTTTTAGAGACATCTCATCAAACCTTGTTTGAAATTGATTACTTTTAATGCATAATAATACATTTTATGTCAAATGCTCCAGAGAGACATAAGGAAAAATTTTAAAAGAAAGCAGAACTCTGGTTTGGTGATTCTGAAGGAATCTCCTTTTTTTTTTTTTATTTTTATTTTTTTTTTTCCCCCCTCTAAATTCATCTTTGGAACATCTTAATGGCATAGTTGTATAGACTACAAATTTAAAACATTCGGATAGACTTAAAAATAAGAGAAATTGGAAAGATTCACTGTGATTAAATTTCTAAAGCATAATGAGATGATAACAATTATTAATATCAGGAAAATGTAGGCAAGTACCATGAGAATATCTTGAAATTCTCCATCCATTCTTTTTAGTGGTCTTCGAAGGATTTGGAAGGCAGGGGAGCATTTGATACAGTGTTAGGTTTGTTTTAGTCTTCCGACCAGTTTCAGTAGTTCCAGAAGAGCTTGGCACACAAGTCTAATCTTATTAGGAGGTCTGACCAAAGGTGACAATATGGTGTATTTAATTTCAAAAACCTCATCAGTAGTGAAGTTCTGCTTCTTCAGCAGTGTTTGCTGTCTGGGACCTTATGGTAACACCAGTTTGGCAGCACTCCAGCAAATATTTTAACTGATTTTAAACTGCTGAACTAGTTTTAAACTAGTTAAAAAGAATTATTAGGCATATTAGAAAAGTAGATCCTTTTGTGTAAAGTACAGATTTTTTTTTTCTTCTCTTATCCCATAAATTTCCTGGTATTTCTCGTTCCAGACTTCAGGTCTAATGTTTGTGAACATTGTGAGATTGAAAAAACCATCCAGTCAATGTGATGGTAACTTATTTATAAATAAACACCCTTTTAATAAAGTCGCACAGTGAGTGGGGACTAAAAGGAGGGTCGGCAATACTTGCACATGGCACAAGTGCACAGCATGCAACCGAGTGTTTAAAATTGGTAAATCGGGGTTTGTAACAAGGCACAAGTAGAGGAAGAACAGGAGACTTTTAAAATAGTGGCATTTGTGTTCTTTAAGCTTGCCCTCTGCTACTCAGTTTTGGAAAGTCTTCTGTTGTTAAGCCTGACTAGTCCTCATAGCCCTGAGACCTTTTCCTCTGGAGAACCGTTTCCATCATTCTCTATTGTCATAAGAGGATGGGTTGTCTATCTCAATTTCTGTTCTCTTTCTGCAGTAACTTCAAGTAAATACTTCTCAACTTGACTGAATTTTAATTGTTTATACTGTATTACTCTGTAGTAGATTACTCTTCTATTCCTAGTTACAACGTTTGCTTCTACATTTTTGCTGTAGAGATGAGCAAAAGTGTGTGTGTGGGAGGGGAAGGTGCAGAAGCAGCTACTGTTTTATCAACTGCTGTTGGTAAACTCAGAAGACTTTTTGTTTCATGAGGCTCAGGACAAGGTCAGTGTGAGAGGTGGGGTTCTCCAGAGCCCGCCTTCTCCACAATGCCATGGATATCCAAATAGGAAGTAATTTTCTTTCAAGAAGCCTTGATTTCCACTCTGTGCTTGTATGCCCTTTGGGGAGAGGACAACTACAAAGCTGAAGAAGCAAGAGCTTAGCTTTTCCAGGATATATGGTGTCAGGGGGATAGGGAAAGACAGACACATGTTGTATTAACAATAATGGGAATGAGAAGAGACAGTAGGAATCTAATGTTCGGCAGTTTTGCAAATGTTATGTCGTAAAGCTTTATAATTCCGCCAAATATAATTTAGTATAAATTCTTTATATGCAAAATTTGACACTTTCAGTAATATTTCTCCTGGAAAATAAATATATGCAAAATGTTTTCAGAAAAATTTGAAAAAAAATTGATGTGGTGAAACATTTTGTTTTTAGTCATAATAGCATTTTAACTAATCAGCTCTGTAGGACTTGGTTAAGGTGTGGTCCGGTACTTTGGCTTGCAGAAGAACCTTCCAGTATGGGCTGCATTAACTGCAATCCCTGTTCTTGCAGAATGTTTCTGAGATCTCAGAGGAGAAAATGCAAGCTGTATGAAGTAATTCAGAACAGCAGAACTCTCACTGACAAATAATACCAGATCCTGTATTTTGATTACTGTGATTTATTATGCCTTCTGATGTTTCCAGTGCTTTTCTCTATGCCTTTTTTTTCAGTTAAGTAAATTAGATAAAATATACCATCACATGACAGCAAGAGAATTGATACAGAAAATAATTCATAGTATAATACTGATAAATGGTTGGTGCAGTAACAGCACTATGTCATCAGTCACCTGTGTTCCTGTTTGAAGGCATCATCTAAACTAATTCAGAATGAACGTCCTTTGCTTTAACCTTGGTTGTATTTGCACCTTACTCTAGAGGAAAGTAATAATCCTTCATTAACTGGTAGGTGTGAAACATTCTCTATCAAGAGGGTAGAGGAGGAGGCAAATTAAAATTGGTTTCAGACTGTGCCCTGAGTCAAAATCGGTCTTTCTCTACAGTCTTATGAACTGCATAAATTATGATTATACATTTGAGCGATGTTTAAGTGAATGAAGTTTTGTATTTTGCAGTTTTGCACTTTTTATATTTGTTACTCTAAATATATTCAAATGCACATACAAAAAAAATTTCAAGGAGACATCAAATCTTTGATCTTGCTACAGCTTTAATTCTTAAGAGCCTGTATAAAACTGTGCTTTACATTATGCATTAAGGTACTTGTAATTAGGAAGTTGTGGTAATGACCCATTCTCAGACAAAGTAGCGCTATTCCTCGTTTTCCATTAACTGCATTGAGAGTTTATTTGCTGAGAATTGAGTTTAATTTGATTAGCAGGAATTGTGAGGAGTTTGCGACACAAGGTATATTAGCATTGCACTTTGTTTGTAATGAGAGCCAAAAAGCATTTAGGGGAAAAGCTAGTTATTGGAGACTTGCCTTCTTTTAATAAGGAGGTCTAGCTAAATTCTGGTGCGCTTCTCGCAAAATTCCTCAAGCTTTGCTGGCTAAAAGAAAAATAAAATGGATTGCAAAAGTTTGGTGGATGTTTTCTGAAAACCACTATTGAGGAAAATCCACAAATTTACTGAAGAAAAAATTAATTTAATCTGGAAATTTGGTAGCACCAGCAGATTTTTTCTGTATTTTCCATCTTATTAAGCTGATAACAGTATACGGTTACTACGAAGATATTCCCTGTGTTTAGCAAGGACTGCCCCCCTGCCTCTTTCTTTCTCCCCAAAACAAGGGTGATGTCCTCTGAAAGAAAAAAGTGCTGTATACTGACCTGACTGAAGCTCTTGTAATGCCCGTCAGAAAATCCTGTGAAGACATTACTAATTCTGTTGACTTACTGGGAAGGCTCGTCATTGATTTTTAACTACCTAGCAATTTTTTTGTTCAGTCAGTTGAGTAACTTTCTGTCCAGGTGCCTGTTTCACCTGTTAGCTGGGGGTGGTGTGCCTGGGTTAAGCGATAAGCCTCAAAGACTTGGCCTCTTCAGAGAATGCAGGGAAGATGCTGCTGCTTCTGACAAATCAGTTCCTTTGTGTACATCTGTGCGGTCCTTGAAAATAGCCATTGATTTGCTAGAAGGTAGATGAAAGTCTGGTTGAAATATATTTTCAGTCAAATACAGTAGTGTAAGACCAGGTCCCAGGTCAGTAAAAGATATCTTGTTGCTGGAGAAAATTTAGACAACATATAAAGTTTAAGTCGAATCTTATCATTTATTAATAAAATCCATAGGATCCATAAGGATGATACAGGTTCATGGAGAAAAGAGTTTTATTCTTAGTAAAGCATTCTCCTTCTCAAGCATGGGTACTCATCTCTTCTGGAAATAATTTTCACTATTTTACCCTTAAGACTTCTGTTTCTTTTGTCATTTGCATAAACTGGCAATCAGGAACGAACTGTGTTTCTTAAATAGGATTGCTTATCATCCTGGAAGTGTTCCAAGGTAAAGCAGCCACTTTATGAAATACAGAATGGCTTTTCTTCCTTGTTCGCTCTGCTACCTCCAAACCAGACATTCTTGAGCAGTTATGGTCTCTCTTTTTTTATTCCTTTCTGTTTAACCTAACTCATTTTAGGTTTAGTGATGAAGTTAGCAAATAATCCTGTATTTGTCAGTGTAGTTGAAATGATAGCTAACGGCAACATAAAGCTATGTACATTTCCATCTATACTATGAAACCCCTAGAAGATTTTGGAATAGGTGATAGTAGTTGAACTGCTATCAGCTGCTACCCGCTGCTACAAATTCAAACCACAATCTTATCTGCTTTACATCCTCTTTCCTTTCTGCTCAAAATCAATTCATGTTCTGAGAGCTGGTGTTTAGTTACTCAGTTTAGTATATAAATTATGATTGAATCCTGTTATTAACATCATTTTAGTAGTAATTAATTACTTTTGCTTACTAGCTTTTAATAATAAGATGTCTGTATTTGGAGTTTTGGTGTTGTAGTAACATCACATTATTAATTCTATTTATAGCACCATTAGAACCTTTCTTTTTCTTTAACAATAGTTACTTTGCTACAGCCTGCTGCCAGATTTTTTTTTGTCTTTTGCTTAATTCTCCTGGTTTGACTGAAGAGAAATAGCAATTACAGTTAGCTAAATATGGAAAATAAATTTCTCCCCATCTTGTAACATTAGAATTTGCTTGAATTTTTGAAAAAAAATGATCAGGGTTCATTTGCATCTGCTTTGTGCTTGCTTTCCACAAATACTCTAGCAGATGAGTTCACTGGTGTTCAGTGAGCTTCCAACAAATATTTCAGACTACTTTCAGAAAGAGAATTTGAACTTTAATTATCCGTATAGGGCTATAATAACACTTATTTTATGGTGAAGCAGAGTCTTGTCATTGATTTGTATACTTAACTGAAAATGCTTCAAACTTCAAATCAGCTGAGGGATTAGTCACCAAACTTGCTGAGAAATTTGTTTCAGTAACTAACTCAATTAGGAAATTGCAGTGTTTCTCCACATCTTGCTGCTGCTTTTCCCTGCAATGACCATTGAACAAGATATGTATTAAGAATGATTTAATCGCCTTTGTGATGTAAATTCAACACATTAACCCAACATCTGAAATGACAACACTCTTGTCTTGATTACTGTTTGCAATACTGTATTTGCACTCTGTGTATCCATAGGCTCTAGTCTATAGAGGTGAGCATCTTGTTGCTAAGAAAATATAAACAAAACCAGGGTGATAAGCGTATTAGGAGAATTTGGACTATATGAATCCTTCTTTCTCTTTCTCCACAGTGTATTTTATATCACCAACTGCTCTACTAGACTTCACTCGTGAATGGGAGAGAAAGGAAATGGAAGTCACAAGAAATGTTTCCTAGATTTGAGTGCTTTGTACGGTGCCCAGCTGCAGACTTTTGAAAGCCCCCATCTCACTTCACTGCACTTTCTGACCTGCTGAGGAGGTTTCATGCAGCAGTCTCTCCTGGTATGACACACATGTTCCCTTTGGGCACTGGAAAGCTATGAGAACATTCTCTGAGGTAGAAAATCAGCATGTAATCCTCGGCAAGGGAACAGAATCAGCGTCACTCCTCTCTAGACATTGGTGCAATTCCCTTTTCAGCTGCATGTAGTGTTAGCTCAATGCTAACAAACTACAGTCCTTCTCAATGAGCAAGTGAGAATTTCTATACCTCAGTGGCATCTGGCTTACAAGAGTCAGACATAACTGCTAGAGTTATGTCAACTAAGCTTTTCTCTCCCTCATTTGTGATACGTTGCAAACCAAAGTGCAGGGGTAGTGTGCGTTTGTTTCTCTGTCTTCTTGCCTCATGATTGCTGAACAATGCTTGGTCTGTTCATCGCTGCAGTTTCCCTCTACTATTATTTGTTGTCCCCAGTTTGTGCGGTTTTATTGAAACCTGTTATTTTCGATGTCTTTGGTTTGGTTTGGTTTTCCAGGCTTCTTGTTGTTAATGCTGCCACAATTCACATGGAAATTAAGCTTTTCCCTGAAGGTTTATAGGCTACAGCAAACACAGCCCAGCAGGATTCTGGTCTTTACTGAAATTAAGTGTCATACGTAGGCTTTGTTTATCATTTCACATTCTTCTATCACAGATGTTTGTCCTTTGGCTTGTTCCTTTTTCTAATTAATTTTTGATTATAGTTTGAAACACCTTCTGTCTAACCAATTTCCCCCCAAATCAACGAGTTCATTTCTTTCCCCTTCACCTACAGCGATTCCTCAAAACTGAATGTTACTTACTTCTGGTTGAAAGTGACCTTTATATTCCCCTCTTTCAGATAAGAGTTGTTACAAACAATATATGTTTTAATACTATATTTTTTCTTACTCTTCTTGAATTATGAATCTGCACATGCTATACTGAGTGTTGTTCCCAATCACTTGTGAAGACTAATGCCACAGAATGTCTGGTGGGGATGGTGGAGCTCATTTTCCATACTGACACCCAAAAATCTCTTTCTGAGGTCACCGCTAAGTAATGAGTAGACAGATGAAAAATCCAAACAATACTAACAAAGGCAACCCTGAACAAAACAATATGACAGGCGACCAGCAACTCTTAAAGCATATAATTTCCTTATTTTTAGCCAGTTTGTGGAAAGCAAATGCATGAAAATAAATGCATTTCCCATGATGACATCTCTGACAAGCATGGAAGAAGACCAAAACTGGACTGCTGAAGCCGTTACTAGCTTCAGTTGTCTGTCTGACGACAGGCCTTGCTGAGCTGCAGTTTCCAGACTGTGCACTGGTTTACTTACTCTGGACTGCCGGCTCTGGAAAGTACCAGGCCAGGAGACTGTGTCAGGAGACTATCAGGAGACCAGAGCTAAGAGCTGCAGACATGCTTCAGAGGACATGCAGATAATAGTAAACTGCAGAATACACGAGGGGGTCAAATGGATAGATTCAGTTTTTTAAAAGGCCAGTGTAAAATGGGTTTGTATAATCCCTCTTTCTGTCTTCAGGTTTTCCGGTGCTGTGCTTGCACTTTCGTATTGAGTTGTGGGCAGCCTCTCCTTGCAAAGTCGGGAGAGATTAATGGAGAGAAACAGAAAGCATGTGGGAGATAGCACAGCAACCTCTGCAAAGTAATTATAATAGCTGTGTGACAACTCATTGATATGCAAGTGCAACTGTTGAACATGGTGTAAACTCCACAGACGAAAAGCAGATCGTTTGGCAGCATGAAGAGGAAAGCTAATACAAGGCTGATGGCAGGAAAAAGCACTGTTTAAGTCTTCAGTTCTCAAAGTTACTCAAGGAAGGATGTAACTTTACTTCTCAGTTTAGGTACTTTGCTGAATTGCTGTAGCTGATTTCCCTCATCATAGGTAGTTATTCCAGTGCAGAATTATTTAATGATACTAGGAGGTGGCTGGTTTCAGAACTGATTCTGATGGTGGCCCATGTGGTTTAAACAATTTCTGCCTCCAGCTCACCCAAAAACTGGGTCTCCTCTTGCTCTTCAGTTACGCTGGGATGATCTACCAAATTATTCTCTAGTATAGTTATGTGAAATAAGCTGGTTTTAAGAGGGGAAAAGAGATCACATACATATGGTGGGGGCAGTTGAGTTATTTTTGAGATGGAGCAATGTGAGACTTGGAACATTTTGTAATTTTGCTATAGATGGCATAGAGATAGTTAGGGGTTGGATTTAAGCAGGTTTTTTTCAAAACAGATTGATATGTAATTGCTGGATTTGTTCAGGTAATCGAAGTCGATGCCCACAATATTTAAGTCACAATAAATGTTTTCTCATTATCAGCCTTAGGATCATTTCCTTTTATGTCACCTCATTCTTCCAAATTAACATCTTTATTTCCATGAGCATTTGCAATTACGTCTGTTAGCATCATTTCACTAGACATAATTCTTTTAGTGAGGTTTCCGTCTTTCTCATTCCTGTATTATGAACCTTCTTAAAAGGTTTCTACAATAACAAGTAACATGTTAAGTGTGAGTACAGGGAAGATACAGCTCTCTTTCTGACAGCAGGATAATAGCTGTCAATGATCCCCTCCTTGGAAGAAGAAACCGAATATGCCTCTTCACCACTAAGAATGCCAGAGAGATCGATAATACGTGTTTTCTGCTAGTCAGACTGTCCTAGTATTCTTTACAGTGTGGAAATCTAGGAAAATGTTAAAATTATTATGAATTTTCTTTTCACAGGAGGACAACTGTGGAGAAAAATGTGAAGTGTGTCTCTGGGAATAGGTTTTCTGTAGCACACAGTACTACAAAAATGATTTTAATTGTATAATACTTTCTAGGAAATATGTCTTTCAAATCTTCCAGGTAGGGAGGGATGTGATTTTTATTTTAAATAAATATCACAGAATCATAGAATAATTAAGGTTGGAAAAGACCTTTAGGATCATCAAGTCCAACCTACTACTCAATGGCTCCATGATCACTAGACCATGCCCTGAAGTGCCATATCCAATCGCCCTTTGAACACCTCCAGGCATGGTGTTCCAATGCCTAACCACTCTTTCAGTACAGAAATTCTTCCTAATGTCCAATCTAAACCTTCCCTGGCACAGTTTGAGGCCATTTCCTCTCGTCCTGTTGTTAGTTACTGTGGAGAAGAGGCCAATGCTGATCTCACTACAACCTCCCTCCAGATAGCTGTAGAGAGCAGTAATGCCTCCTCTCAGTCTGCACTTCTTCAGGCTGAACAATCCCAGCTCCTTCAGCTTCTCCTCATAAGACATGTTTTCCAAACCCTTCACCAGCTTCGCTGTCCTTCTCTGTACCCGCTCCAGTACCTCAATGTCCTTCTTATACTGCAGTGCCCAAAACTGGACACAGTACTCGAGGTGCGGCCTCACCAATGGCAAGTAGAGGGTCACAATCACTTCCTTACTCCTGTTGGCCACCTCATTTCTGATACGGGCCAGGATGCCGTTGGCCTTCTTGGCCACCTGGGCACACTGCTGGCTCATGTTCAGCCGACTGTCAACCAACACCGCCAGGTCCTTCTCTGCCAGGCAGCTCTCCAGCCACTCATCCCCAAGCCTGTATCTTTGCTTGGGGTTGTTGCAACCAAAGTGCAGGACCCGGCACTTGGCCTTATTAAACCTCATACAATTGGTCTTAGCCCACTGATCCAACCTATTGAGATCTCACTGCAGAGCCTTCCTACCCTCTAGCAGATCAACACTCCTACCTAATTTCGTGTCATCTGCAAACTTACTGAGGGTGCACTCAATCTCCTCATGCAAATCATTGATAAAGATGTTAAACAGGACCAGCCCCAGCACTGAGCCCAGGGGAACACCACTTGTGACCAGATCCCAACTAGATTTAACTCCATTTACCATGATTCTCTGGGCTCAGCCATCCAGCCAGTTTTTAACCCAGCAAAGAGTAAATCTGCCTAGGCCATGAGCCGCCAGCTTCTCTAGCAGAATGCTGTAGGAGATTGTGTCAAATGCTTTACTAAAGTCCAGGTAGACAACATCCACAGCCTTTCCCTCATCCACTAGGCAGGTCATCTGGTCATAGAAGATGATCAGGTAGGTCAAGCAGGAACTGCCCTTCATGAACCCATGTTGGCTGGGCCTGATCCCCTGGTTGTCCTGAACTTGCTGTGTAAGTGCACCCAAGATGAGCTACTTCATAATCTTCCCTGGCACCAAGGTCAGGCTGACAGGCCTGTAGTTCCCTGGATCCTCCTTCCAGCTATTCTTGAAGACGAGTATCACATTGGCAAGCTTCCAGTCCTCCGGGACCTCTCCTGTTAACCAGGACTGCTGATAAATGATGGAGAGTAGCTTGGTAAGCTCCCCTGCCAGCTCCCTCAGCACTCTAGGGTGAATTTCATCTGGTCCTGTAGACTTGTGGGTGTCCAGGTGGCATAGCATATCATGAACTGCTTCCTCCTGGATTGTGAGGGGATTACTGTTCTCTCCATCCTTATCTTCAGGTCAGAGAACTGTCTACCTTCAGGAGAAGAGCTCTGTCTATTAAAGTCTGAGACAAAGAAGGCATTAGGTACTGCAGCCTTCTCGTCCTTGGTGACATAATCCCCCCTCACATCCAGTCAGGGATGCCCTAAATGCAGACAGAATTCAGATTGAATGAGTTTCTTGTAGAAGGTATTTATCCCACATTTTTCTGTCGAAAATTCTCAGTCACCCAAATGCAGAGGCGGCCTCACTTTTTGTGCTGTAAATTGCTGGGGGTGTGAGTGATCATAATTTTTTTTCTCATGATTGTATTGTAAAAATAAAGCCTAAATTTTGTGTTAAATTTCTCTCAGGTGTTCTGTTGGACCTGGTTTTTTTTTTTGTTGTGTGGGTTTTGGTTTTGTTTTGTTTTGGTTTTTTTTGTTTTTGTTTTTTTGTGACTCATTACGGTGGCCTCTTGCACATACACAGCACTGAATTCTCCTGTGTGGTGGTATGGGGAAGTCTGGAGTCTCTAAGATTCCGGAGGAGAGAAGCTGAATTTCAGGGATAAAATATATGCATCTTAATAACAACACAATGCAGAAGGCTACTGACTTTGCTGCATAGGTTTGAGTCTGAATTAGGCACTCCAGATTGGACTTAGAATTGGAACACATGCCTCTTTCTTTTTATTTTTCACTTACTTGAGTGGAAAAAATGGTCTGGGTGGTTTCAGTGCATTTGATTAAAGATATTTGCGTCTCTCATTTGCAAATAGGGAACACAGATCTCAAAAACTAAGACTAAAGATAATGATTGATTGCCTTGTATAACCGTTTTAGTTTTACTGGATCTCCTGCTAGTTGCTTGCTTTGATATTTTTTGCGTCTGTCAGGGTCCTTAACAGTTCTTCTGAAGACCTAACGCTATTGTCTGAAAATCTATTATAATAATTTGTCTCCTGACTGTTTCTATAATTACTCTAAATTGTGTTCCACAACAGGCAGAGGGACATAAGGTTTACAAAAAGAAGTAGTATGTACCATTTTCTATTGCGCACACAAAAACCTTCCTTTTTTTTTTTTCCTTTAGTTGCTTTGTATTTAACCTTCAGAAGTTTAGAGGTTGCCACAGAATGGAGAACCACTACTTTTTCTGGCCTTCTGATGGTGTTATTCTGAAAGTACTTTTCCATTCACCATAGAATACGTCAAAGAACAAAACCAATGATACTGGAGAGAGTACTGGAGTTCAGATTTGTGTATGCAGAATTACCAGTTCAGATACGTGAGATTCACTTACAGGTTAACAGGAAGATTTCAAAAGGCTGTGGGGCTAAATCATCGGTAAGAAGTAGTTTTAAATTATCTCATTTACTGTTAAGATGGAGAAAATACTAAAGATGTTACTGAATCGCAAGTTAATTGGTGGCGGTGTTTGTCTGATAACACCTTTGCTTTAGATTGGGATTCTGATATACATCTGAGAAGGCTTAGGTTTGATATTCCTCCCAATGTACCAGTATTTTATGCGACAAAAATATCTTTTTCCCGATATAATTTTCTAGGGGAAATTATATAAGCATTAAAACTGTTGAAATGTCAAAAAAGTCACTCTACTGGCATACCTACAATGGCAAAAGTTGCCACATTCTACAAAATGTGATTACTCCCAATGGTCAGTTTAGAGTAATAATATACTGAAAATGCAGCTTTAAAAATATTTTTCAAATTCATTTAGAAATAGTAACTTTAGGGAAGACCTTTGAGAATTAATCCACATTTATCTAAATCAGAACATGAAAAAAGACGTTGGAAATATTTGAATTATAAACATTCAATAACTGACTTTTACACTGTGTCCGAATGATCTAATTAATTAAAGACTATGTTAATAATTACACTTGGAAATTTGATTGATTACAGAAAACAATCCCAGTAGGTTTGAGCATGCTCAGGTTAATTGAAGAGCAAAGCTTTGGAAGGAAAGATTAGCAGAAAGCTGTATGCAGGACTTTTCTCCTTTTGGGGGGAAGAATCTGTCACTTTTTTGTGCTTTCTGCAGCACAAGTTCAAAACTTGAGAGCAATAACCTTCGAACTGTATCTACATGAATCATACATGGTGATTTCAATGCAAGATAATCTCCTGTGAGATTCTTTTGATCACATTTCAAAGATTTATTCCAGCTATATGAGGTTTTCTAAGAACAAAGGATAAAATATTTTTTTTTTTTTCCCCAGGACCTGGTTCAGCAAAGCCCTCAGGTTTAAGCGTGTCGTTGTAAGCCTGTGACTGGACATGTGCACATAAACAAGATATTTAAGTAATCTTTGCAACAAGTATATTCTTATGTACTTTGCTAAAGAATGACTTCAGAGAGGTAATTAGAGACATATTTTTAGTGAATTAGTGAAGTCTCCTGCTCAAAACTGGCAGGAGATTCATGCCTGAAGCTTCTTTTTTTATGTCAATAGTTGCATCCCCAAAACATTACAGAATAAATACGGTAGAAGAATAGGATTGGAAGTTATACGAGGGGTATTTTGTTTGTAAGCTTCATAATGAAGATACTTATCTCTCCATTAATTAAGAGAGAGATGCAGTTTCCCAAGAGGTTCTGAAAGACATTAAGGTGGCCTTGTCACATCTCATGAAACATATCGTCGGCATGATGTATCTAAACTAGCATTTCTTAAAACAGTATTACTAGGGGTAAACAAAGTTCAAGGATTCTTCAAATCACTCTTTTTCTGTTCTTGTGTGAGAGAAATTTAGGGCAATGCTTATTGTTGTGAATAAGAAATATTCTTAGAATCTAAGCTGCCAGAGTCTCCAAAGCTCACACTGTAAACATTTCAGTTCTACAGTGACAGCTAAGTGAAGATGCCTTGCTCATTATCCATAAAGAATATGTGGCACAGATGAGCTCAGAATGTAAATTTGTAAGGAAATGGAGAAAATATAATTCATTTTTCATGCAGAAATGTGTTATTTTTTTCCTGCTGAAAGATTCATAGAAAATTAATTAGTGGAAATCCAGCAAATACGTTGTGTTGGTAATACTTCAAAAATACTTTTAAGCAGGAAAGCAAACAAGAGAGGCTAGAGTCATTGAGGTTAAATGGAAAATGTGAGGAACAAATAGGTCCTTAGTAATAGCTTTTCATTATGGGATTTTTAAATAAATGAGACAAATTAGGAGAGACATAAAAGAAGGATATGTAGTTTACTGACCTGTGGTATGAAATGCATTAACTATGTGTCTTCACTAGAGCTTCCGAAAATGTGTTTTTTCTAAAGAGAAAAAAATAGTTGCATTCAGTGCATTTTTGTGAGCGCTGTTAGTTAAATATCTGTGTGAACTTACCGAAAGTACAGTCGTTTCAATGACAGATTTAATTTTCTTGAAAGATGAGGAATTTACTGCAGTGCAGAGAGAAGCCCATTTGTTTACTAGTCGGTGAGTTCAGGCAGCAGTGATTTAAGTTTCCCAAAACAATAAGAAGCTGGTTGGTATTTCTGGAGTCGTATCCATTATTTACATTGCAGGGCTGTTGAGCGTATTTGGAGCAATGTCACACTAACCTCCATGAATTCTTGATCGAGAAATAAAAAATTAACAAAATAGACTGGTGGGAACACTGGTATATAGAGGCAAGTCATTTTGAAACAAGCACAGTGTAAGGGTGTCAGTGACACAAATCCCAGAAATCTCAGAGTAACATTTACTGCTGTAGGATTTCCACCGAGGATTCATTCCATGCAAGAGCCTGCGCTTCACGCCTGCCCGCAGAACGAAGACTTGCGAGTAGATCACCGTTTGCTTGGATTTCTAGATTTGCTCAGTTGTCTGAACTTCCCTCAGCCATAGAAACAAGATTCAGATGAATATTTAAGCTACAGTTGACCCCTAGGATGTAACATCAGTTTGCCTTTCAGAGAAGGAGCAGCCAGGCAGCCCTAGCAGCCGCTCTTTCCCTGGGGTGTTCTGGCCTCCCCCCTTTTAGGGGTCGGTTTACCTGATTTTGCAGGGGATAGGGGCGCCTGCGCACATCGGCAGCAATGGGCATCTGCAGCGCTGCAGGGATAATAAGCAGCTTCGAATCGGTGAAATCAAATCATAGGTAACAGCCTCGCTTTATTAGACTGTGGAATAATGACAATGATTATTTGGAAGAACAAAAGTGAAAACCACAACTCTTGAATAGTTTGTTTCTTAGTAACAGCTAAAGTAGAAATTGCCTGTGATCCAAGATGAACTAAACATTACCGTCGTTTTATAAACAACTTCCTTCAGTCTGGTGACCTCAGCCTTGTTTGCTTTGATACAGGTTTTGTTTTCTTTTTTTTTGTTTGCTCTTGAAACATCACCTGAAGACTTGGCCAGTGTTTAGACCAGTCACCTTCCTTAAAGTTATATAAATATCAGAGGAAAAGATGGAGCTGCCAGCGTGTATACAGACAAGTGCTGTACAGCAAGAGCCAAGACGCACCATGCTTTCCACGTCAGTGGGCCTGGATCCAGTTTGACTGTAGTTTGGTGCGTTCTTTGTTGCTTCAGAAGTGCTTTTGTTTTCCTTTTATTTTCAAATGGTCAATTACCACTAAAATCTCCTTTAAGTGAAACTGGCTTTACAATTGTTTTATATTGGTGTGATTTCTCTCTTTAGAATCTGAGGGGTTTTTTGCTGCGTTATTATCTTGAACTGATGGAGTCCTGCAACGTTCCCTTGGTCTAGGCAGATGTGAGGACCCGATTCAAGGTTTACAGGCAGGAGAGGTTTCATCTGCTGTGGAAGTTTGAGTCAGTGACAACAGAGTGCCACTCAGTTTGAGACACTGAGTGACACTCCTGGACTGGGATCAGCATGCACGTCAAGCAGAGTTGGCTTAAACAAGCCAACAAAGAGTCTTCACTCTTCTGCTAGAATTTTGTTTATACAGTAATGCGATAACTTTGTGAAAAACAGAAATGAAAACCAAGATGCAAGGGGGTCACTTTTGGTGCTGGCACTCCTTTAGAATCCTCACTTTTTATTTTTTATTTTTCTTTTGTCAAAACGAAAATATGATGCAGTTCCATGATCATTAGTTTTCTCTGGATAAAAGAGGACTGGAGGCAGCTGAACACTGCTTTTCCAATCTGCAAGGCCTGACTTTAGTATTGAAGCCACTCTATTGGAGGTCGTGTTGAAGGACTGGAGTTTCTGATCTTGGGTGTTTAAGAGGTACAATGTAATTGAAAAGCTTTCACGCAGACTTCTTAATTTTTTTAATCATTTGTTGTACATAAATCCTTGAGCAGAGAGCTTAAAGCAAAGCTGATTTATTTTTCATTATTTTTTTTTTTGTATACAGGGAAGATCCCAAAATAGAAAGCTATTTCTGTACGACCCTTGAGGGACACCACTTGTTACTGGGTTTTATTACATTATTTAAATTTAAATTCTGAAATATACAGAAAACTATATATTCTGCTTTTTAACCATACCTGTAAAGTCAAGAGGATCATTTAATGAAGAGAAGAATACGTATTGCTTATTGACAGCTTCAGCTTCTTAACGAAGGCTTTCCGTAGTGTCCATATTTAAAGTATTTTGCATAATTCATTGGACTATTTTCTTCCTGCCCTCCGAAACTATAAGCATCTCTTGCTGTGATTTTTCACTCCAAGGATTAAGACTCTTTCAATATTCATAAATTTTAAGAATGCTAATAAGTGTTGTGTCGGTGAGCTCTGGGTACCGGTCAGAAGTGACAGAGGGGGCTGTGAAGGTAGCTTATATACCACCACTGCTGGTCTAACTGCGCTGCACTGAGGGAGCATTTATGGGTGAAATTTCAAATCTATTGACTGTCATAGTTCACAGAAAAGCAAGCTTGCCAGTATTAAATATACAGCCAAGAGACAGGTGTGAACCCACTAATGATGAGAAATCCAGAGTGAAGGATTTTAAATAGCTTTATGCACAGGTTTGAGACACTGAGTGACAGACCTCTTTTATTTTGTATGCCTACCACTATTGAATAAACAACAGCTGTAGCTTAGAAACAGAGGAGAATTTCTCTTAGGAAATGCTTCTGCTAAGAGCTTTTTACAGCCCTGTCACAGTTCAAATGTACTTTCAAGCTGTGCTGATGTTAAGTCCCCTGTTTGGGGCCAGAATGATGCAAGAATTGCCATCCATTTCCCAGCTACAGTGACTGTCTTTTTGTCAAAAGTTAGGTATTTAAAAATACGACTCAAATTTCTGATTTTTTTTTTTTTCTGACACATGGCGCTTATATTCTTTGTAACTAACTGTTAGAGCACTGAGGTCTTTTACATAATTCATTTTCTAGTAATATCCTCCAAAAATAGTGAAATTAGTTGAATTAAAGTACTTCAAGTAGTTAGAACGGAACCAATACTGACTAAAAATCTTGAACTTCCCTGTGAAGTAAAGGGCCTGTGTATTGCTTTATCTTGAAGTACCTCACTGCTGTCATCATACTGATCTATCCCTAGCCCTTTTTTTAGTGCACTTGCAAATGTGTTATTGCTATGAGATTCTCAAGAAGAAAGTGTTTATTTCAGTTTAGCATTTGTGTCTTTGCTTTAGGGCATGCCCATTTTAACCACAGAAGTCCATGTCAGCTGTAAAATTCTGTTGTCCTCTAGGGAGAGCCAGAATCAGGCACTCAAAAGTGACTTGTTCTCTGCACTAATGAATCCCTGTCCTCTTCCACAGAATGACTTTTGCAGCATACCCCTAAGATCACCGAGACCAGGCTCCAGTGGATTAGATAGGAAATGTTGCCTTGCTAAGAATATCCTGACATAGCTCCCTATTTAAACAAAAATAGGAAGCTTAGATCAAGGACCTCGATGTTCTTGGGATGCCATAGTATGATAGAAGGTGTAGAGAGGAGGAAAGAAATTTGGTTTAAACAAGACCTGAACAACAGGGATTTTGGGGTCAAAATGTCTCGTGTTTTACCTTTGTACACCATCTTCTTCCCTTCCAGTCAGCAAGCTACTGCCTTCTCTACTAACTGTACTTTTGGAAGTATTTGTCTTACTCTTATGCAGAGTTTACCACAATAACGTTGTACCAGTTTAACAGAGTCATGGATAACCAAAACCGGCTCTGAATCCTCCCAGCAAAAAAAATGGGAAAATACTTGATTTTTTTCTACCTCAGTGTAGCAGAGCAATATGAACTGGAGATACGCTCAAGCTGTGAATGTCAGGAATAAATAGGCAGCTTACAAATGGCATAGAAAATGGCCTATACTGCTGAGAGGAAAAAAAGGTTTGGTCTCTTATTGTTCTGCTAGCTTTGGGTTGATTTACATTGCATGTTTTGATGAGGATGATACAGAGTAATGGCTTTTGAAAGTGCAGTAGCTCTTTTCTTAAAGTGTTTGCATTTTAGGCTGAATTTATTAGACTGGGCTTTTCTCTTTGGCTGGTTTTGCCTCACCTCATACAATGACAACCGTGAGTAGCTCTAGCTTAGTGTAGCGCAGGAAGGTGGCACTAATATGTTAACATCTGTTCACTACAGCAGAGGTACAACGACCTTGGTGTATCATCATTAATTTCCCCAAAACAAACCATCCAGAACTATTGCTAGTAGAAACAATTTGAAGAACATCAGCATATAGTCAAACTTACTTAGTCTTTGACATTGATAGAAGAGTTGTTGCTTTTCTGACTGAAGCTGCTCATGATCACAAAGGCTGGGCCCTTACTTTACCTAAGGGCTGCAGAAATGTTTAGCCCACTGGGGACACTTGGACTCACCCTTGTAGAAGGTGGAAATGAGCATCCAGCCTTTAAAAAACCTTGACTAACTTCACAGGCTTCCTTTTTAATCAGAATACACGTGAACATTGACAAAGAACTTTGTCTTCATTTCTGTGCCTTAGAGCCTCAAAGCATAACCGCGTGAGTTATGTAGGAGGCTACACAACCTCCTGGAATATGGGCATTTATGTACCTACTAGGCCAGTTCTTCAGCTAGCACCAGTGCAGCCATACTTAGTGGTGTTGCTTGAGGATCTGACCCAAGTGGTGCTGGGGCAGGACAAGTTGTGCTGCTTCCTGTTACTGTTGCACAAAATGACAAACATCTTTCAAGCAATTCAGTTAAAAGTGTTAACACATGTTGATACAGCTGCAGTTAGTTATAGAATCACAGAATTGTTTTGGTTGGAAGAGACCTTTGAAATCATCCAGTCCAACCGTTACCCCAGCACTGCCAGGTCACCACTGAACCATGTCTCTCAGCACCACATCTCCATGGCTTTGAAACCCCTCCAGGGATGAGGAATCCATCACTGCCCTGGGCAGCCTCGGCCAGGCCTTGACAACCCACGCGGGGAAGAAATTATTCCTCATGTCCAACCTAAACCTCCCCTGATGCCGCTTGTGGCCATTTTCTCTTGTCCTATTGCTTGTGGCCTCTGGACAGGCTGCAGCCCCTCAGTGTCGCTCCGGTGGCGAGGGGCCGTGGTTCCCCACAGAGCAGAGCGCTGCCCGGGCGGCCCCGCGCCCTTTGACTGCGAGCGGGGTCACGGCGCCGCCGCCTCCCTCCCCCCGACCTCCTGGCACGGAGCCCCCTGTGGCACCTGCACTGGGGTCTGTCCCTACTGCGGCCCCTCCACGCTGCTGGTGGTGGAGCAGACGCGGGGCTGGGCCGGTGCTTGGCAAACCTCCAGGAAACAAAAGGTACCGGCCGTTCCCTGGAGCGCTTGGCCTTTTTCTAGGTAGCTTTCCCACTGCGATGTCCGGAGCAGCCCCACGGAGGGCACAGGGAGGCCACTCAAACTCATTAAACTCCTGCAAGTTTCCAAAGGTGGGGACTTCCCTAGAGCTGCGAGCCACAGTTCACCGTTAATGGAGGTACTGGGTTAAGTTCATCGTAAATGTTTGACCTTCTGTTTAGGAGCCTGATGATGTGTGAAAGCCTGGCTGCCAAAGAGGAGTGATGGTGATGCAATTTTAGGGGCTAATGATTCTGCTGACCTAATGTCCTCATACAGCTGCTTTCTATTACTGTCGCTTAACTGGGACATGGTAGGCTCAAGGGACTGACTTTATATAATGAGGTAGCTGTGCAATTATGGCAGCTACTGCAGGACACTGGAGCTAAGTCTATCTCATTTTTGCTTCATCATCTATTTTTATATTATTCTAGCATAATGTGGACATTCCAAAAAAAACAAACCATCTGCATTTATTGCTCCTAGGTGAAATGAATAGGGCTAATAGTGCTGCGAGGCTGTTGTGAGGCAGGGATGGCAAGGGACTGCTTCATAGCCGGCTTCTTGGACTCTTCTCTCGCCTCAGTACTCTAGAACTGTATAAAATTATTGACATCTGAAACAAAATAAATCACTGGAGATATTTGTGTTTATCTCCTAGTTAATTTCCTTCTTGGTAAATTTAGAAAGTAAGAAGAGAGCATTAATGTAACTTTTACCAGAATCGATGAAAAAGTGATTCAACAGTTAACTTGAAAATGCTTTGTTTACCTTGAATTTTTAGAAGGGCTAGTTTATTGCAGTTATGCTCTGGATTTTTTGTAAACGCCTGCTATCTAAGAAATAGATTCCGGTTTTGGCTAACTTCTGGAAATTGCAAAGCTTTTCATAGGTTATAATGCAGCAGTATAGGTGGGTATTTTACTAAAGGTATGCAAAAAGGCTTAGGCTTACTTTTGAAAGAACAGCTAACAAAGTCCACACATTTTTGCTACATACAAAACCATAGTACTTTTTATCATCAACTTATTATGCACTGACATTTTGTCTCATTGTCTCATTACAAGAGTAATGAGATTTATTCTCAGTATTGAAAAGGAACCGCTTGAAAAGTTCTGCTCAGCGCAGGTTTCTTTGTAAAAGCAAATTCAAATTTTAAAGAGAAAGCCAGGTCATTTTCAAATGGCTTTGTAACAGATGCACAAATACACAGTGTGTTTCATGAAGAACATTGTATATGTTAGTTAAACCAAATATTTGGGGTTTTGTTTCCCACTTATTTACTTATTTGGCAGAGTTTACTCAGATTACCCTAGAGAAATTAAAAAAACCAAAACCTCATGACTGCAACTTTATACATGAAGTGAATTATCCGTGATAACTCTACATTTGGCATACTGATTTATCTAGAAAATTTAGTTGAAAAATCTTAAACAGCTAATATTAACTGAGCATCACTAATATGATTACAGAGTCGTTAAGGGCAGATATATTTTTCACCATCTGCTAGAATCATTGCCTGTATACTTACTGAGTTACCATAAATTTGAAGTAATCTAATGCAGTTGTCCATAGCAGTAAGTAAACTGAGCAAAATTTAATTAAAGATACATATCTATGAAATATGAATCTTGATTCCACCTGTTCTCCATTCAGCATATTCCACCCATGTATGTCTTTAATATATTGGATATTTTAATGGTCAGTCATGTGTGACAGGCATAGATAGACTATTACGTTTAGCGTTTTGGAAGATCCAGAGAGCTGGCCCCGCAGTGTATTCAAGTAACTCAATTCAGGAACAAGTGCTCAAGAAGAGCATTGTACTCACACAGCTTCTGTGGGGCTGAGGACGTGACTTAAAACTAGCAAAGTGAGTTCTCTGCCCAGCTTGGTCTACACCCACACAATTGTTTATTCAAGCCAAATAATATTTGGGGATGAGGAAAAAGCGTGGAGTCGTAGGAAGAATGGCCAAGGGCAGGAGGATAATGGGATAGCTACTTACTGCAGCAGAGCTACTTTATGGTAGTCTAAAATATCTGTGGGACTGCGGCCTGGAAGACGACGCAGCCATGACTTGCCTGTCCTCAGTGCTGAGCAGTTCACTTCAGCAGCAAAACCCGAGGGCACTAATGAGCCTTAGTTAAGATGGAGCAGCCTCACTTACCCATGGCCTGTCAGCCCCAGTTGAGTTCATGAGGTTTGTGCACTTCTGTGCCTGTGCGTGTGTGCGCACATGTGTTTCATTAGCTGACTTAATCTACAGATGATTTTTTAAGATTAAACCCTAGCTTTTAAAAATATAGTTACTTATTTTCATTGCCCAGGCAATAGTCTATCTGAGATTACACCAAAATTTCTCTTTCCTAAAGAGTCTTAATTTGGCCTGCTTGCTTACTATTGTGGAGGGAGATGTTGCTAAAAATAGACATCTCAAACTCTTCACAGACAGTTAAAAAAAAATAAAATCAAAACTTTAATTAACAGAAAATAGTGTATTTGAGAGCTTTAGTAATCAGTACAATATTCAGAACGTGAATGAAAAAAAACAACCTATGTGAGTTAACGTTTTTCAATCAAGTTCCATCTTCATGACTCTCAGCCACTTTTGGGACCATTAAGGATTAGATTTGTAACTGGACAGACAAGGTTTCTTAGTAGTCTAAGGAATGTAGATGTAAAAGTGAATTTGTCTTTGCTTTCCAGTGTTGCCTTTAGAAGGTACAAAGGAGATAAATGAAAACTAATGAATAATAACTGATTTAGCTAGAAGGTGGCATCTCTCGCATGCATGTTTTTGTATGCTTATGATGGAGGTATTTAAATGTGTTAAAAGAACAATTTAGATTTATAGCTCTGTGTATCATAATTACTTTGCTGTATTTGGCTAGATACATTAGAATCTCACGTTTCATTGTCGTAGTGGTTTAGGAAGTAAAGCATTACAATTTTGTCAATACTTAAAGTGCCAGGCAATACATTGTGATATTACTAAATGGGTAGGTTTGTTGGCTGATTTTGTTTTTTTTCTTCCTCCCCCCGTTCCACTGCAGTTGTTTGTCACAGTGAACCAGTGATATTGCAGGTAATCGTTCACATAATGGAGTGCAGAGGTAGTGAAGAACGCTCGGCATAAGGCTGGTTTCTTTGCACAGCTGTCACAAAATCGCTCCAACAGCTCAAATTCTGTTCAGTGGCATGGACTGTGAATCACAATCAGAAATATGTTCTGAATCCTGAGGTGCCAGACTAGGGACTGCTCCAGGCAAAGAAAAAAGTGGAAAAACCAATGAGCAATCAAACTTACATCTGTCCCAACACACAGGTGAATGCAGAAATTAATAAAAGATTGTGGAACAGTGATCATCAAATTGTAATTTTTAAAACTACCTAAGCTCAGTGGGACAAACCTTCAAAAGTAGCATTTCAGATTTGTTTAGATAGATGCCAACCCCGTCACAAAGCCTTGTCAAATTTCTGCCCTTGATCTCCTTGTCAGTGCAAATCCTGCTGAGTTCTCTTGTAGGTGTGCTTACTGCAGTAGTTTGAGAACTACTCAAGCAGTGGAGGTGTTGGTTAACAATGAGAGAGAGTGACACAGTTTCTTCCTGAATTATTTGCTGGTCAGGTGTTTTCTCTCTAAGAAACGAAACTCTGTCTCTAAGAAGAAATGTAACTTGACTCACTGTCTCCCAGTTTCCTGAGTCTCACCTCAGAGTTGGAATGAAACATGACCCGTGCATTCTGCCATATGCTCCACTCATTGCTACACCAAAGTTCAGTCATACGGTATGACATGAATGAAGCTCATGGTTGTCTTCTGACAGCCCTGCAAGCACATGACGGGGCTTATTTGCAGCATTTTTGTGGTGATTTTGGTTTGGGGTATTTTTGTGTTGGTTTCTAATCCTGCTTTAGAAAAGGTGATGTTCACAAGGTAAGCACAGAAAAGGTGCTCACTGGAAGAACCTTTGACTGCAGGTCTCTCAGTGCGTGTTCTGTAACACAACACATGTGCGTGCCTTGTGTCAGTTTCGAACAAGATGAACGAAACATGAGCAGACAGTGAAGGACTTCCATGTGTTTTCTTTCCCGGACCAGGATTCAGAGTGATGTGAGAAGCTAAAAAAATAAAGATTAAAATATCTTCTTGAGAAAAATGGTAACACAGAGAAGGGGATTCACGTGTGGATATGAGACTGTTCAGTGAAGTGGTTACTGACTTCCAGGCAAGTGATACATGAGAATCCTGGCTCATAATATGTCCCTTTCAATTTTTTTCCTGCCTTTTTTTTTTTTTAATCTTTGAGCTTTTACACAGAGAATTTCATATATATTTAATACAAAAGTGACATTAAATGAACTTTCCAGTTTTATGTTTCAGGGGCTTTTTCATTCAAGAAGGTTTCCTTTATTTCTTTGTGGTAAGGTGCTGGCTGGAGATACATAACAAACAGCAGCTATTTGGATACTGTTTTAGAATGACAAACACTGTCCTTTTAATTAATTCTGGAGAGTAGGAACTATGCGCCTCAAGATAAGACCTTTCTAAATGCTAATCACCATAAACATAGTTTAAAAGACTGTTTACTGTATTTGCAGAATTATCACCAGATCTACGTTTTTTGTCAGTGTTCATGGGATTCCTTATGCAGAATGGGAAGTTCTGAATTGATGGCAACTTTCATGAGCAGCAAAAAAAGCCATTTTTAAGGATGTTTTCTGTCACTCATGTATAGCTTCTAGCACACAAAGAATAAATTGCAGCTTCCCTGAGAAAGTGACATAAACCCATGGGGTTTTTTTTAATGTCACAGAGGGATTATTGTGAGAAAGACAGGAATCCCTCACCTAAGCTGTGATTTCTCTTGATGAAATTGCTGCCTTCTTGACTAGTACATAAAATGTCAGGGGGAGAGCAAGAGACAGTAAAAGAATGTCATACTTCATACAAATCATCAGTAAGAGCAATAAGCTATTTCAGGTAGGATCCGCAAAGGAGGAGACCATCAGCCTTCTAAAGCAAGATCCACTGGTTGTGCCAGACGCATTGTCTACGCTCCAGTTCTTGCTCTCTGCTCCTACCCTTGGCTTGTCCCTGCTCCCCCTCTTCTGGAACAATTAGCTTATTATCGAGACTCGGTCAGAGGCACTTCCTTACCCAGGGTTGCCCAGGATAGGGATGAATAAACTGGTTTTGTTTTGGGTGACTTGGCTGCAGATCTCAGTGGGTGCTCTGCTTAGGGAGGTTGGTATCTGGCAATACCTTCTCAGAGGATTTAATTGAGCAACCACACTTTGACAGACAGACATTTTTGCAAAAACCTACAGCAAAGAATGGCTTCTGAACTGCTATTCTTTGTCATAAACATTATACCCCTCTAGTGTCTTCATTTACTGGCTTCTCAAACACAACAGATGATATAGTTGCTGGTCTAGAAATTGCAAGTTTCAGGAACTGGGGATGGGGGTGAGAGGAAGGAAGAAATCAGTCATAGAAATAGAATGGTAATTCACTGCATTAAGATACATAAGCTTGAATAAAAATCTCTGGTAAAACTTTTAGGTAATTGTCAGGTCTTTGCAGACTGACAACTGTCAGCTCATTAATTTCACAGGTGTTATTTGACCTATGATATTAAATTAATGTGTTTTATTGTTTATTAATTAAACGTTAGCTTGAGGAATGTCATTATTTTAAACAGAAACACTCCATCTCTGTCTCCCTTTAGGTAGTGATGAATATACGATTAACGATCATAGTCCCTCTGGTGTGAAGATCACTTTACGGAGTTTTCAGAAGTATCTCAGGCTATGTTCATATCCCGGTGTCCAACCTGGCTACAGCACAATTTCCTCGGCTGTGTAGCCAGGGCTGGTGAAATATTTCACTAACATAACGCTGGTATGACTGCCTGGTAACCTGCCTTGCTGTACAGTGTTACTGTATTGAGTTATTTGCAATTTCATTTGAGAATTTTATTTGTATGCTTGACATAAGAATGTGCTAATGAAATTTGATAAAAATGTAAAGCTGGGAAGAATTGGTAATATAGACAAACCTGTTATATTATCCAGAAAGAGATGGAAGGTCTAGCAGATTGACATAAAAGAAGCGAATTAATGTTAGTAACACCAAGTCTAATTTTGTGCTTCTAGGAACTAACCGGAATTCAACTGCTGAACAGGGATTTACCAGACAGTATCTTGGAGAAGAAAGATATGGGTGTAATATGCCCAGTGGTCCAGTTGACCATGGGATGACTATGAAGCAAGTGGAAGATATAGTTGTGTGAAAGAGAAATATAGTCTTTGGACGTATAAGGTGAATTATTAAAATAGGCGAGTATTCAATTATATTGCAAGATATTAGTGAGTCTTTGGTTGGAATAGACACATCGTTCAGTTCTATTCACATCAGTTGTGTAGAGAGATAGACACCTTGGAAAGATGGTTTAGAGCAGGGTTTCTGAGAACTTCAAGAAACTTCACATTCTGATGTTAAGTTTTGGATCTATCCTCTACAATCTATCTTTTTAGTCATTTACCTCCAAGAAAGAGGTAATTAAATGGTAGTAAGTAGAGTATAACTCTTCTAAGCTTATTAGTAGAAAGAGCTTCTTGTGGGGGAACACTAACAGAGTGACATTTAAAGCCTAATGGAATGTTAACAGAGAATGGATGTGATAACTTATGTAAAGTTCTTGGTGGAAAAGAAAAGTAACTGCTGATGCTAAAGAATCTTGATGAAGAGGAACAGCAAAGGAAAAAGCAATAGATTGTTTGTAAATACATGGAATTTAAATAAAGTAAGTTCTGCTTGTGTGAGAGAAATTCTTGAATAGCCTTCAAAAATCCTATTAGTGACAAAAGATGCATGTTTCAGATGGAGCTGAATTTGATTTTGAAACAGGTTAAATTAAGTAACTGTTTGTGATTGCACGTACCTTGTTGTGATGTGACAGGAGTTCATTTCCTTTTCTAAATTCCTTTGAAATAATTTTTTGATCAATCTACAGATGTCTTCTTTGAACAGCAGCTCTACACACAGAATTGCCTGTTTTGCTATGCAGGCTGAGCTTCATTCAGTAAACTCTGTGCTCTCCTCCTCCTCCCCTTTAATTGAATTATGGTCAGTCAGTCCCTCTCCTGCTCCTAAAAGCTGAGGAGAGTTGGTGCTATCTCTGAAAAGTGATTCTTAACAGCTATATAAAGATCTAGCCTCAAGTAGACAGAATTATAGCTAAATGTCAGTCTTAAATTTGTAAGGAGATTATGAAGGATTTTTCAACCTAGTAAAGTGGTGACAATATTGTGACATAAAGTTCTAACAAAGATTTTTGTTTCACAAGCACAGTTTAACAGCCTTCATAGTCTAGCAACAACTTATTAACTTAGTGTGTGTATTTTGACCTATAATAAATATTAAAATATGTGTCTATTTAAAGGGTTTGAGTCAAAGTTGCTTTAATATATGTACTTACAAGTGTGTATGTAGAGAGGGAGCTTTGTCTGTATCGCCTGAACTGAATTTTGTGCAAGTTTGTGATAGTAGTTGACTTAGTTCTGGTTTGCTGTCTCAAGCTAGACAGATAGAAAGTTCAGTTTAATTTCTTGATTGGCAGAGGGAAATAGTTGCTGCTGTTCCATGGCTGCTTGGGAGAGTCGTACGTTTGTGCTGAGTGCAGCCTGGGTTGCTCTAAGTCAGAACCGGAACAGGGCCTGGCCTCCTCCCCCAGAGGCCCTTGCAGGTCTCTTATGCCAAACCCTGGACGCCTGCACCCGACACAATATGTCGTCACCAGGGAGAAGGAGCTGGCAAACCTTTCTTCGTCACACTTTACATGGAATGTGTTCTTCAAACTCTCTGTAACTTCTAGCACCATGAGACGAAGCTGGCTTGTCTTCCCAGTGTATCCTGGTGATTGTCTTGATGTGTTAGAATAGCTTGTAGTTGCTTTACTCATCACTTCTGTTCAGAAACAAAAATTAGTAAAAATCGAGAAATATTTTTCCAGTTCTGTTTTGGTCTGTTTCCTGATTATTTAGCTAATAGTCCTGAATATTACCGTACTCTTAATTTATACCTGGTTTTGCCTTCTGATGTGCATGAGAGGTGAATAGTCTCCTCGCAGTGTGAAAGACAGTTCTCTTCAGTTCTGTTCCCTCAAGCCATAAAAAACAATTGATGTCAGTTACCTCAAAAGCAAATTAATCCTTCTCCTGTTTTGTGGAATCAATACTAATGCATTTTTTCCTGTAATTTTCAGGTTTTGACAACACTGGCTGCCAGCAAAGCTGAGGTAGGAAATCCTCTCTTATACTGGTGGAATGTTAAATAGCTGTCTGTGGTTTTGATAGAGGAGGTAGCTTTCTTATCATTTTGGGGTGAAAATTTGAGACTTTCACTATGGCACTTGTGCCGCTTCTAGTGTTTAATGAGTCAACCTTTGAAATTCTTGTCTTGTTATAACAATGTTTAAGCTGATAAAATCCTCTTAGGAAAGTGTTATTGTGTAGGTCTTTCTGAAGATTTCCGTGACATTGACACCGCGTGGTTCAGAGCTTTGGTAGCCATGTCTTGTAATTCCCATCAACAGAAGATGGCTATCTGATATTTCCCTTATGCCCTTCAGTTTTTCTACTGTGCTTCACAGCAAAGAAAGTATTTTATCTGCTCCAGAGTGGGTTCTGGCATGCGTTCCTCCCCAGTCTGTATCTAGCTTGCCTAACTTACCTGCTACCGTACGACATGAACTGTTTGAACAGACAGGGACATGAGAGAGAAGTTTTGTTTAATGACAGAAAACTACTAGCTGAATTCTTGTTAAATTCTGGAATGACATGAACTGTATTGTGTGTTGTCTATAGTTTAGATTGATCATTTTGAATTCACATTTGTGTTGTCAGTTTTTCTATTCATGTATGAGAACATTACATGGTCTTAATGGGTCTAATATTATTGTTAGAGGTGAAAATATTATGATTATTGGAGAATACTTTGAATAAGTGGTTGCTAAAGCAAAAATGGCAGTCCTTTGTGACCACTAATGTGTGTTATACTGCATTTGTCTCTTTTGAACATTGCTGTTGAATAAGTCACAATGCTTTTATTGACTGACAGATATTTTTATTCATTGCATAGTTACTGACTCACTTAAATGCGATGTCAATTGGAAGCTAAGAATGTTTCTATATGAAGCAGGTTTCGGACTCACAGTAGGGAATTTGTAATGTACTCTAAAGCTAATGTTTAACTATGACAAAATGTCTAGGTGACTCGTAGCTGCTGTATTCAGATAAATTTTTAATAGAAACCTTTGGTAAATTAAATTGCATTATTAAAGAGAAAAGCACCCAAAAAGATAAACTGTGCTAGTTACTTTAAAGAACAAGGACTCAAGTTCACTTGCATTCTGTAAAACAGTTTCGGGGGTAGGATTTGTATCTGTTTTTTCACTGTTGCACTATTGCACTATTGATGTAAGTGCAACAGGCATTTAAAATAGATTCCACTAATAAGCAGTCACTTCCAATTTCTTGTTTTGTACTGGGATTTTTGGGGGACCTGCATATGTGACTGTTCAGGTACAGCTATCAATTTTGTTTGCTTAGAAAGTCTGTTTTCTAATTTATTTATAAAATGTTCCCATATACTTTTTTCCCATTGTGTGTGTGTAAAATTCTAGAAATATTACAGGTTTCTGAGTTGGTCAGTTGTGTTGCTTTGTTAGGACTTCTACCATTTGAAAACTGTAAGAGATTTAATACATTTCATTGTTCTTTAACAGAGCTTTTCAACAGGCTTTTGTGCTTCAGTCCATGGACCATCTCACTTAGTAGGCACAAATCTGCATATAAGAGGTTATCATTAGATGCTATTTCATGGCAGTACTTAGAAGAAGTTTCAGTTTTCCGCAGTACAAGGAAAATCCTAGTTGAAGGTAAAGGATAATTAAGTACTTTCCTGAATCAGGGCGGTAGTGTTGTTTTCAGATAGTCCTACTGAATTCAGTGGAATACCAACTAAAAAGAGTAGTAACCATTCAAAACTGGTTGCTGAGTTTTTGAATTAGAGACAGTTTTGGGGGGAAATGACATTTGAGGGAAATGACTCCTTTGACATAGTGGCAGACTCCCCACGATTTCTTCCTGGAACCTGCATAGCACACTGTATGTTAGGCTTAACGTAGTACGGTTTTTCTGTGTTTTGAGGCTAAGACACCGTAAATAACTGGTTGTGAGGATGACATATAAGACGTTTCCTCAGATTTGAGAATTGCGGCCTCATGCTTTGCCTGTTTTTCTTTATTTTTTTCTTTCCTCTTTGGTCTTCACGAACAGTTCAGAGAAAGGTCTGAGCCTTGTTCTGGCTTACCTCGGCGCCAGGTCTGAACTCATTTGAGCTCCTCACTTCTTTGTTACTGTATTGTACTTGTGTTGCAAGATCTCTAGGCTGCTTTTGATTAAAAACCAGCATGTATGTTTACTTTCTAAAATCTCTTATTAGAACTGCTGTTTGGTTGTTCTTGAACTGTTGTTCCAAGTAGTCTTGAAATGTGATTATTCCTCTTTTTCTCCTCCGTTGACATAGCTGTGTTCACTTACTGAATTTTGTATGAAGTCTGAATGAAGTCTTAGTATGTTTGTATTACTGTTGAATGGTTTAGGAAGTTACAAACAAGTTGGTTTTGATTTTGGTTGGTTTTTGTTTTTGGTTTTTTTTTTTCCAAATGCTCTTTGCCACATGCCAACTGTAGAGAAATAAGTACATCTAAAGAAAGCCGTCAAGAAATCCAAAGACCTTTCTTCCATCTTTTAACATAAAGGGGCAACAAATAGTGACGGAGTCAAAGTTGTAGACAGTGAAGCCTTCTATGAATAATTGCCAAATCTGCCTACACAATGTCTCTTACTGTCATAGTCTTGTAAATATGCAAGTTAGAAGCGTCTTAAAAAGAATAACTTGTGCATAGATAGCCGAATCTGAAGATTTTAATCACAAATTACTCTTATCTCTTGCACAATAAAACATGCAACTGATCATGTTACTGTCATTACAAAAGAGGCCTGAGACCGGTGTCAAATACACGCTATGTAAATTGCCACAACATACAAAATAGTTCATAATAAAATATTCTTGTAATTCCCTTAAACGCAGTTTGAGGAATGACTTTTTTTGGGTCTGCTGACTTTATGTAATACATATATATGGCAGTTTAATCCTTTTATGGCTTTTTTGACTATACATTTGTCCCCCTCAAAAAACATCTTGTGCAGTAAATTATATTACTTTTTCCAGTGTCCTTCCTTCTACTTAGCTGTTAGTGTAAGTAATCATAAATAATCTTTATGTTGGGGAAAGCATAATTTCTTTTCCTCTTTCTGAAACAAAAGTTGTTACCAAAACAGAGAACAGAAAGCTGCCTATGATTCCTGTTTTCCTCCCAGCTTTTGAGTAGATGAAACAGTGAAGTTCAAGGTGTTAGAGGTCATGCCTGAGTGAAATACAGGTTTGGTATAACTGTGTGTAAGCTCTCTGTCTGCTTTTATGTGAGGAATGTCAAGGCAGCCTTCTTTTCCTCTCATAAAGAAAAGGCTGCCCATATGTCTCAATAAAACTGGAAATCAAAATCAGCTCAAAGCCAAGGAGGTTATTAAATCAGAGTTTAAGAAAAAGCTCAGAATAGTAAGCAGAATATGGCTCTAACGATAACAAAACTGTGACTGATTTATACTGCAATCTATAAGGTCCTTGATTATTCAGAAATGTCATTGTTAAGTCCCCCACTTTCCTTATATAGAAGCAATAGGTCAGGCCTGGTGAGTAGCATCTTTCTGAAAAGGCCAGTAAATGTATTACACTTCAGTCGCCCTTTTGCCACTCTGTGTGTGGGGTGGAAAGCGGAGAAAAATTCTCTGGCAGGAGAGACAATTGTTTCATTTATTTTTTGTTCGTAAACTGTTTCTGAAAAATCATGTATGCTTGTGATGCTGTGTAACTATGTTTGCGTGAATGATGTGAGATGCATATGCAAGGTGTCTTCAGCAGATACGGTCTGAAAGCCCTTCAGAGCATTTGTGCTTGCTGATATTATTGTCTGTTTGCATTACTGTAATGCCTGGAGGCCCAGCTGCAATCCTGGTTTTTCAGGTTGTGTACAGGCATGTGTTACACAGGATTTCAAAGGTCTTACATACTTAAGTAGATAATACTATCTGGTTTTCCTAGTTTTAATGCCATTTTTGAGAAGCAGTCAGTAAAAGAGCGTGTGTGTAAACAGACAGCAGAACTTTCTAAGAAAATATGCATCTACCAGTATTGTTCTACTAGTATAGTTTTGCTGGTTTGCAGTGTGCTCTGTTCCATGTAGGCCTAGAATTCTTTTTGCTGGTGTATGAGTAATTTTTAAATCCTGTCGGCTGTCTCATTTATTTCTATGGGAAAACTATAATATCAATGAGAACTTGATTTGGGGAAACATGAATGCTTGCTTGGATGCTCTTAGGATAAATTGCAGGTGTTGTATTAAAAATCTGTGGTGGATAAAAACATGTCATTCAGTCTTCCTAGCCTCTGTGTCCTACTTTATTCTCCAAAGCACACTTAACATGCAAGGACTTTGTCTGTCATCACTCCAGGGTAAGTACGTGCTCAGGACAGGAGACATTTCCATTTCTATTTTCAGATTCTTTTTTTTGGAACAGATGAATGGATTATAGCCTCTCCCTTTTCTGATACATCAATACTTTGCACCTGCCAAGGCATTTGATTGAACCTATGAATTGTTAATTGTTATTAATCATGATCAATCATGATGGCTGATAAAGAATTTGCTATTAGTACTCTTTTGAAATTCCTATCTAATTTATTTACGGCAAGAAAATATTTGCATTTCAAGGAGCAGTAGTAATTTCTATACCAGTATAGCCTAATGCTTTCCACATAGTCGTAATGATGATTATTTTAAGGATTTTACCATCTCTGTAATTTGGAGCAGGACTTTAGAGTTTATCAGGGGGATAATTATTACAGTAAGGTGGTTCTTTTTGCTTGTTCTGTTGACATCTCTTCAAATCTGACTGAGTCATGAACTGTCACAAACGGTATATAAACAGATATCACTATTTAAAAAAAAAAGATAATTGCAATGCATTGATAATTGTTTATTATTTACTACTGTGAATATTCATAATTTAAAGAGTAAACTCAAGAATTGTGTCAAAGTAATTTTTACTTGTCAAGCTCTTAGAGCTGAACAGTTCTAACTGTGCAGAAGCTGTTGTTTTGATGTTTACCCAGGAGTAATTTCCACTGAAAAGTATTTTACAAGCATATAAGCTGAGCTAGGGTCTGAACTCCCACTGAAAGGTGTCTACGGGTAATCCAGTGTCACACATAAATCCTGCTGAGCACCTACCTGTGTCTTCAGATACCTAATAAACTCTTGATTGTCAGTGACGGGAACTCCCAGCTGTAGCAATTATCTTGACAAGTTAATATGGACATTCCAAATGTGGCAGAAAAGAAATTCATAGCGGTGCGTGCCTGGTAGGTGACCTTTGAACGTGATTTGAGTGCATCCCCTTCTGAACACTGAAAATACCTGCTGCCTTCATTAGTATTTGCTCAATTCCCCTCCAACTTTTATTACCAAGGGCAGGATCCTGACTACCTGTTATAGTTTAGCGGTTTAGCCACAGTAGTTACATATATATGCATAAAAACTGTACAAAACGGACGGGAAGGAATTATAGAAAGTTTTCATACCTTTTTCTCGTGAGTATGAATTTATAGGATCATGCTCCTTCAATATGAAATCCTCTACAGTAATTTTAAGCTGTGCAGTGTGAGAGACAGTCTTGCAGTAGCTGCTACTGTAAAACCTAATTTGCTGCATAAAATATGAGAGCTATAGTGAAATATGAGCCTGGAGAGCAACTCTTTTGATCTTGAGTAGTCAAAAGGTTGGCATGTATAATGCTGTGAAAATAAATGATGTTAAAACTGTAGGATAGAATTTATGGATTTGGGACTACTTTACTCATAGAAACAGAAGCTTCTACCATTGAAAAGGAAATCGTTCAACAAAAGATAATGAATAGAAATTATGGCCTTTCATAGACTAATAAATACATTGAATCATGCAATACATCAATTTAGACATAACCAGTTGACTAATTTACTGATTATATATTATTAAAAAGAGTGTTTACAAAAGATGTGTCTGGAACTTTAGCCTTTGCTTTGTATTTCTTTACAAAATCACTAGGCATTAGTTGTCATCGTCATCCAGTTTGGCAAAAACTCGGTCGCATCAAGTGCTTCATGGTGCTCCCAGGAGACTGATTGCAAAACAAGATCATATTTGTTGACTAAAATTTTTGGCATTGCTATACTATGCAGATTCTTCTGTGTGGCTCTGGTAGCTTAGACTGCATTGCCTATTTGGGGTTCAGACTAGGATTGGTTTTGTTTTTTTAATGTGTATATGAAAAATGGTCCATGGACTGAATCAGTTACCTACATTTACTTCATTTAAAATTGCACAGTCTTCCCTCATAAAGTCTCCATCTCTGGAAATAGTCTTTTAATCGTTTGTTGAGATTTTTGTAATTTTATTTTTTTTTTATAGCATCGTTCTGTCTTTCAAAGTCTGCTTTGTTAAGTTTCCCTAGGCTTCTTTTTTGTCCCTCAAAGGCTGCTCAGTCTCTTTGGTCAGGACTCTAAGGCTGTGTATGGAACGTAGTGTGACATAAGTCAGGCTTTTTGCTCAAACTGAGATTTCATTGTACTTCAGAGTGGGCTATTAACAGGGAAGTGTCCTTACCCAGATCTACACAACTTCTGACAAGGCTGTTTAGATTAATACCAACCAGCAAGTCTGAAATAGAAATTTTCCTCCAAGGATCGAGATTGCACGCACACCCCAAACACCCCGAACCTGTTTGGACAGGACCCCTACAGAGGCTGCTGAAGAAAGTTAGATTTAATAAAATAATGACAACTGTGTACCATCATGTATGCCTTTTCTGTGGGTGTATGCATATATACACACACCCACACTTAGATGAATATGTGGCTCTGGAACATGTTTTTGTTTGTGTCAATAATTTGATGGCAACAGAAGCTAGTCTCACGAAAGGGTTAATATTGACTTGAAGGTGAACTTTATTTATTGTTTCTATTTCTTAGTTTACTTCTATGTCTTCTTACTGCTTATATGAGAATCTTAACATGTTTTGATGAAGATTTTAAAGATGCTGTATTAATCACATTTTTTTGTCAGTCATTTTGTTGTGAATTTCCGAAGTATGGTACTGTCAGAACAGTAGATGTACCATATTGATTTTGATGATTAAAACAGCCAAAGGAAACTTGATTTCTAAGGGAAAAGCTAATAGTTTCAAAGCCTGAATATCGCCTAAATATTTATAGGATACTGAAGTTGATCAAGTACCTTTGTTTTCTGATTATTACAGTGAATGGAGACACTTAGTTCAGATTCTCATCATATTAATGTGATGTAGTAATATATAAATTGATGTGTATGTGTTTTCAGTCATGTGAATATGCAAAGGAAACTTTTTTTTTCGTATCTTGGCAAGGCAAGAAGATAAATAGGTGAATATATGTATGTGTTTGAATGATAAGGTTGGTTTAATGATTCTCGGAGGAAAATTTCCTGTGGTACATACAGTAGTGACTTGATTGAACAGGACAGAATCATGCAGTTCAATTAATGTGCAAATATGTGTTCACTGAACTTTCATTCCATTTATCACATGGACATGGAAATAGGGTTATTTTTTATCTCTATATTATGTATATGACATCTTAGTTTGCTTCTTGCACGTTGCTGTGGGAAAAATAGCAATGTGGCACACTACAGGCAAAAAGAGTTAGAGATAAATTCCTCAGCTGTCACAAACATCTTTAAGTAGATCTTCGTTTGAAGATAAACCTCTTCCCTTCTGCAAGGATTAACATTAAGAGGGCTTTTGTATGCTCTTTCCTTTAAAATTGTATTCATTTCTGTACCATATGCTGTGAAAAGTCATTGGCAACAAATGTCATATAGATACACAGAGCGCAAAGAGAGTGCAATCACAGGAAAAAAAGCAAAAAGAAGTTTTAGTTGAAAATACATTAGCAATCGTCATTGGTTATTTAAAATAAAAAGCCATCCTTTTCAAAGTAAGTTTTTTCTGGTGGTTGTAAAGACTTTTTTTCATCCTTAGATCTAGTTAAATTTGTTGGAGCACTGTTCTCTTTCTTTTAACTAATTATTCTAAACCAGTTTATCAAGGCTACAGTTGGTTGTTCAGTTTGTACACTGAAAACCCACCCTGGAAATTCTGCTATTGAAAGATATAGTGAAAAAAGATTGTTTTTTCTTTTGTTATATTTCTATAAATGGAAAAAAAATTCGCTTGATGTTGAACAGAAATAATTCACAGCAGGGTAAAAAGATGGAATTTTACAGGTACAATGTAAAATAATGTGATACCAAAATTCCTTTCCTAGATACCTGTAAGAGTATAAAAATGTGGTTAAAACTTTCATTGTTCTGTCTCATTGGTAGTCTAAAGTAAAGGTCGTTTGGCTGACATGGGCAGCTGTATAAATTAAAGACTAGCTGAATTCCATCTGGAATTGTAATCTTTGCAGGCAAGGCTTATAACCTTTAAACAAACTACAGGCCAAGTTCTCTGCCATGTAAATTGGCAGAGCTTCATAAACTTTAACAGAGCTGTGCCTTAATGGAGCTGTGCCAGTTTTTAAGAGCAGTAAATGTGATCTTAATGTAGGTAGAAGGTGGCAGAAGCTTAGGAATACAAAGAAGAGTGTGAATTGTTAATTATCAGTTCCCACACCTCACTGTTAAACAGGAAAAGTCCGATTGGCTTTGGGGACTGCAATATCTGGTCAAAAGAGATATTCTTTCTGCAGTTAATGCTTTAATTAATATAATAGGATGAATTACTGCACTGTAACTCTCTCTAGTTTTGTTCTTTTCCTCAATCGGCTGCTTTTCTACCTTAAAAGTGCCGAGAAAGAGCTTTAAACTAAGCGCTTATTGATGTACTGTGGTTAACTTGGGCTGACAACGTGTTCAAGTATTAAATCTGATCAGTTTTCTCATTTACTGACTGTGAGCTGAGGTTAACGTAATAGTAGTGCCTTCTACGTGCATGCACATATGCAAACACAAACATTATCACTGTACTCTTTTTCTTTATATAGGTAAAAGATGCAGGTCTGTTAATATTTGTGGTAAGGCAGTACTTGGTGATAGGCAAAGAAATAAGCTTGGTCCATCAGTGAAAGGGTAAATCGTATTTTACAGAGCCGTTAAACTAGTAGCACTAAAGTGATTGGATAAGATTTTATTGAAAATGTATTATGTAAAACTGCAGAAACCTCCTCATTTTTCTTAAGTCTTGTATTGCAACTTAACATTATGCATGAAATGGGCAAAACAGATATTCTGTTTATGAATGAAATGTAAGTAGTTTGAAGAAAACAAGTAAAAAACCCTCTGAAATGCAAAATCACTGTAGTTTTCCATCAGTACAAAACCAGAAGTTATAGAGTGTTATGGTTTTTTGTTCAGGGGAAAGAATGTGTTTCTAAAAAGTAAGTTTTATATAACTTACTTGACAAGTAAAGGAATTATGAGCCAAACAGCATTTTGGTTTGGACTTCTTCACTAGGAGGCTTTGGAAAGGTGCTGCTGACCCTTCATTTTCCTTTTGACTGAAGTAATAAATAAAAACCGTTTACTTTTCCATTCGTGTAGCCACTACCTATGTTTCCAATACGCCTGTAAAAACATAGCGTTTGAGGTGATTACGACTGGAGCGAGTGTTTGGAGAAATGCTTATATTGCTATAAGAGGGGCAAGATAAAAAAACAGTGTTGGTCTCTGGCTTCTCCTTTTCATGAGGTAAGGTACTAGGAAGATGAACAGTAGGTGTACCTGTGGTGCAGGTACCTGGGATGTATCTACATTGGAGAACGGGAGAGAGAAACCCCTGCCCAGTCTTACAAAGGTAAAGAAAATAGAGGAATAGGCTCGGGCGACAGACTTTCATTGTTGTGGAGGAAAGTGGGGAAGCTGAGCAACGGGTGAAATGTCCTGCCCTTCTCCTCAATAATTGCAACTATGAAGAAGGGTCAACAAGGCATAGTCAAAAATGTCTTCTTCTACCCCTTTGATTTTGAGTTTTCTCAGATGGCATAATTGAAATATTTCTGCGCTGGGTGAAGTAACTTCGTGCTTTGGGCTACAGAGAAAGGTCCTTTCACTGTACAAAAGGGCAAATGAGAGAGGGCAGCCCAGGCTATATATTAACTTGCTCAGTCACATTTTTCTCCCCAGCAGTTCCCCATTTCTTTACCGTCAAATCAGGAGTCAGTTTCTTCTCTGAAAAAGAGTTTTCAGTTACCTGTAGTCTGAAAGTGGTTTATTCACATTATGATGAATTATTTGCATATGATAAATTATTTACAAAATGACTAAAGTGTTTTCTTAACCAAAGGTACTGTCTGTTTGATTGGGATTTTATGATTACAAGACTTAAGTCTTCAGACTTGTATTTACAGGGTTTCCATAACAGAACAGACTAACTCACAGCAGTTGATTTGAAAAATACTCTTCCTTGCAGTATCTCATTTTCTTCTTCCGTAGTGCCCTTTATCCCCAAAGGATATGGTGAATGTTGTAGTGTATAGGATTTGAAGAAATTCCGAGTAGATTCCAAATCATCTAGAGAAGCTCGGCGAGTTCAATCTTCTAAACTCAATTACTTTTTTCTGCATACTTTAGATTCTTAGACTTCAAACATAACAAGAGAATTTTTTACCTGCTCTGGATTCAGTGAATATTTATGCTGTAACTTCTCTGGGGATGCAAAGTAGCTCCCAGCTGAATAGCTTCTCACAGACAGCATGATTTTTGAAAAAGTGAAACTGAAAACGGCATAGTATTTGAGCTCTAGGTGATTTATTCTGGCAAACAACAGAAGGGCATCTACAGATAAACATAGATTATTACATGTTGGTAAAGGCACCGATTGTCAGGAGACTAGAATATTGCTCTAGGAAGAAGTATCTGCAATGTTTATGAACTATGATGCATCACTACAGAGCCAGGGTTACAAATAGCTTTCTAAATCAACGTGAACAATGTAGTTAGTTTCTAAACTGAGTGTTCTAAGTACTATGTTAGGTTCTTTAATTCAGTTTGTCTTGCAACCCAAGCAGCCAACTTAATACTATTTGTAGGTTAGTTTTGAAGCCTGCTTTTCAGAAGAAGGTTATAGCAGCAGATTAAGGCCTAGACTAATATTAACAGAAAACCAAACCAAACAGAAAAAACTAATTTAATCTTGTCTGTTAAACTTTTAATAAATACTTTATTAGTTGTTATATGGATGATATATTCAATTATGATTCTCTACTGCTCAGTACAGTGTTTTAGGAGAGATGTTGCAGAAAATTCGAAGAGACTTAGAATGGCAGTAACAAGATATTTTGAATGTGGCTTTATCTGGCAGGAAGGTTTATGGCTCTTTACTGAAGAATTTAAATACCAAATTAAAGGAGTCATATAGAGTAGTCAAAGGTGTCTCTTCTAATAATTATAAGTTCATTATAGTAGAAAGAATGTGAAAGTTTAGCAGCCACATAAGCCACTAATTGAGCTGCTTCTCCCCCATTTGATTTGGTGCTTCATTCCTTGTCTCCCATGGCTAGTCTCACTGAGATACTCTGCTATAAATGGTAGGTGGCTTCACATTAGCTCCTAGATTGCAAAACTCCATCTAAAATCTCTCAGATCTCTTAGTCTCTATACTGTCCACATAGAGACCACCAATTTTCAGAGGATTTTTTGGCCATATAATCCTTTGATAGAAAACAGTAAGGTGTAAAAACAAAAACTGTTTGTAGAAAAGGCTGGTGAAGTGTTGGTATATTTGCTATTGTTATAAAAAAACCCAAACCAAACGGTTGTAGAATTGGCAGAAAAATAACATTGTGACCCAGTCAGTCCAAAATTCTTGTTAGTTCTAGGATACTCTGTGTTTTTTGTGTTTTTTTCCCCAGTTTTTTTGATTGAGGGCTGAAGAATGGAAGATGTTTTGTCACCGAAGTTACAAAGAAGAATTCAAGTCTTAATAATAGACAACATATGGTCAGTGGCTTGGTACCTGTAATTCTGGTACTTAAATGCCATCAAGTATCAGAGGATGCTCACTCTTGTAGACTTTTCTGCTTCTGGTCCTTTTGTATTTGCAAATGATAGTTTGTATTTGTTCCAATTATAATATTAAGGGGTTTTTTAGAAAAGGAGACATAATAAGAGTAATTTGATGGAGTGGATTAATTTGCAGAGGAGGTGCAGTTGTTCTCGTGTAGAGATGTATTTGAACTTTTGTCATGATTTCTCAAGGTGGAAATTGCCACATCATGGATGACATTAGAAAACTCTAATATTACAAAATATTTTAAGCAATTAATTCATTAACCACTCTCTTGCCCCAACTGCAGAAACAAGGTTTTCAACAGTCAGCTGAATTTTACTCCCTGAACTTTCTGGTTTTGTTTTCTTGAGCAGGGAGTCTTCAGGTATGTTTCTGTTCCTGCAGAGCATGGCCTGTGTTTTGATTGGTTTGGTTTTTTTAATAAGGACCCCAAATTCAGCTGTATGTGTCCATATGCTGTTAATGGCAAGATGCTAATTACAGGCTTGTCAATGATTTCATCTCTATGTGCTCGGTGTTCTCATCCTACCCTCCTAACTGACACCTGTATACCTGAGTTGCATTGGAGTCACATGCTCTGGAGCAGGACTGTTGATGTGGAAAATTGAAGTATTTGGTTTATGGCACCAAACTCTTCAAAAAAGAAAAAATAATGCAAAAAATTCCTTTTTTCTTTTATAAAATGTTGTAAAGTGAAGATATATGATTGCCTTTTGATTAAAAGTAATTACAATTAACTTTAATTAGCTCCTGATCCCATGAGTTTAGAGGAATGCTCTATTTAAAATGAACTAATAGGAAAAATTAGTATTTCCTGAATATTTCCGTAATGAACAGGCATGTTTTTTCCTTAGTGATTTCCTGATTTTTAAAAGTAAATAACTATGAAACAATAAATCAGATTTAAAATGCCCAGAAGAACGCAGAAGCCACTGGGAACCTTACTGTCATCATTCCCATAACTGATTTTAAACATTGGATTTTCATGCCTAGGTAACCATTTACTTTCTACATGAGTTGCTGTGATAAGAATTTATTACAGGACCTCGGGGAAATGTTGTTACATCTATTAAAAAAAAAGTTACCATTAATTTTGTGGAATTAGAACATCGATTTAATTTGGCCTCCTTTAATTGATGTTAGGTAGCTTGGGAACTGATGTCCTCACTTTGTAAATGCACTTAATCACTTCTTGCTACAAAACCTTGAATGTAATTTTTCCAATCAGAGCTGACAGTTGTAGGGTTAAAGCTCAAAGCTAATAAATTCACATAGACTAGATAGTGTACTACCTGGTGTCCTTCTTCCAAAATATTTGCAAAGCAAGCCTGAATAATTTTAATTTTAATTAGATAATCTCACTAGGTGTTACTTTTCTAAATAATTTCAGTTGCTCGTTTTAGCACGATAATTCAATTTGATGATGTTTATCTTCATGGGAAACAATATTCCTCTGCTTGTAGGATTGTCAGGTAGCATACTGTAGAACATAGTTAAATATGTGGTCAGAGTGCCTGGAATCGTGTGAAGCTTGGCTTGTTCAGCAGTTGAGCGGAGAGGTTTTAGCAGCATGTGGACAAAGATGCTGTCAGGTTAAAAGTCACGCAGTTCACAAAAGCAAATGTCAATATGCTCGGGTTAATGGTGGCACTTTGAATGAATGATATGGAAATAATGACTTTAAAAATTAGTCTGCTTATTCTCCTTTGTGGTATTTCTTCAATGTTTCACACTTCCTTTGGAGAATAAAAATAGAGTTGGGAGTGAGGTGTTTTAGTGACTTACCCCTGAGGAATAATCATTGCTGCAACCATAGTTTTCCTTGGAGATCATGGCCCAAATAAGAATGAGATGTTGGCTGGTAGAAGAAACAAGAACTCCACAAGTCATTTGACTGTAGAATACCACTTTTCACTGATGATATTTCCCCTCTCATTATTAGTCTTCTTTAGTCTCCAAGATGCTTAGTAGGTCAAGTGTAAGGTTTTTCCTAGTCCAGTGTCCGTGGGATTTATTCAAGTTGTAGAAGAAAATGGTGATCTCCCAAGTAACTGTGACTTTGTGTGCTATTTTTAGCATACTTCTAGGCTCAGTAAATTGGGGTTTTCAGTATTTTCAGTAGCTGATCCATGACTGTGAAAGACATTCCTTTGAGCTGTCCATGGCAAGGGATTACAGTACCTTTGTATCAACAAGCCTAGCTCAATTATTTCACTTAGTTCTCGCAGAAAATTAAAAAAAAATATGAATGACAGAAACAACTTTGTTTTACTGCCTGCTGCTTCTGCCCTTCCTTCCCTGCCCTTGCCTCCTTCCCTGCCCTTCCCTCTTTCCTTTCTTTTAAAGGTAGACAAGAGTAAATCAGTGAAAGGAAAAAGCACATTTAAAACACCTCAAAATTCTATAAATGATTAACAAAGCGGACCTTGAAGCTGAGGCCTTTCAAAGATGTAACAACAGAAATTGACCACAACTAAATTATCTGTTCTATGGACTTCCACTTTTTCATTTAGTGTTTAGAAACTTTATTTGTATCTCTGGGCAAAGTTAGTTTGGATTTTCAGTTCAATGACTTGAAGTCTACTCTGCAAACATATAGCTGAGGGAGGCTTTTAACTGTACATTCTCTTTTTGTTTTCCTGGTCAAATGATAAAATTCTAAGTTTATAAATGAGGAGAAACAGCCTTGTTCCGTGCATGATCATAAGTCTTTGCAGGTAAATACGTTACTAGGCACCTTTAAATTATGGATGTGAAAACTGTTTTGACTTACTCTGTGATCAGGATCTGTTTTATCTTATACAACATTCAGATTTTGATTAAAATTTTCGAATATATTGACCGCTGTCAAATTTACCACTTCTCCCAATTTGCTTTTCACACATAATTTTGAATGTTATCACTTGTCTAGGACTGCAGATAAGCTTTTTTGGTGAGTGGAGGAATGACAAAGATGATGTTTTAAACATGTAGATATTTTCCTCTGAAAGAGAAGGATTAGGGAATGACTTTTAATCTGAACCCTGTTGATCCAGATGAGGTAGTGTGAGGTCAGTAACTGATGAATTTGGGGCAGTTGTTCAACTTTCTCTGAAATATTCCAACACTGCAAGTCTGTGAAACTGAGAGATATAATGGGAGGTAATTGTACGTGAGGAAACATATTGTGCTGTGCAGCAGCATATCTTTATGATCCCTCATTTAATAAAACTTCTAATGGAAAGGAGAAGGAACTTTCCTGTGCATATGTCACAGTATTGCAAGCTAGTACCTAGTTTGTCAGCCTCCTCCCTTCACAGGGGACAATCTGCTTTTTCAGCAGTTGACAAACTAGGTCAATTTTGTGCCAAATGTATTTAAAAGAGTATTCCGTCAGGAATGGATCATTGGACTCAGTCAGAACTGAGAATGACCCAGTTCCTGTATATGACGATATAAATACTTAACATCTATTGTATAAGCCTTGATACATCCATAAATATGTATTCTGTGTAATTAACTACTTCTGACTTTTGTGTTAGGTAGTGGTTGTATCTGCTTTGTTGTGCCAGTGAAGAAATACTGTTAGTTTTGGTACGGATGTGTTATTTTTTTCATGGACGGGGAGTTCCAGTACTGTAAAATTAAGATCGTTGTTCTGTCATTGTCACCTGAAGTAACTGCTTTTCACTGTGTTCATAGGGAACTTATCCTATTTTGTATCGCTTAGATCTCTTGAAAATCAGTTATAAGTACATTCCTGTATTGATCTGATTTAATCCAGGAGTGCACAGAAATACCACTGGGATATCATCACTATAAAATCTGTCCTGGGGCTTTTATTTAATTGGATTTGCAAAGTAAGCATTTCTCTTGTCTGACATTTCTATTTCTATTCCAAATATTTATCTTTTGAGTCAGTAGCTTGCACTGACCATTTCACTGATGAAATTGAGGACAGCTTGGGATGCCGGGATATTGACATTTGTATTTAACCTATAGCATTTAGAAGAAAATTGATTAGTGAATATACAGTTCCTAGCAGTTAATTTTACTATTTTTCTAGTAATGCAGTAAGACCACCACTCCTACATTGCATTTCTTTGATGAGCTACAACACTTCTGAGGAAAATTATGATGAGGGCCAGCTTTAAGCATAAGCGTTGCAGGTAGTTGCCATGGGTTGTAAACTGATGAGGGCAGCAAAATCCGTTTTAGACAAGACAGAACTTGCGTCTCCCAGCAGCAGCTGGCACTCCCTGCCTCAGTTTCCCTCATCCTGTGGTGATGGCAAAGCAGCTCTACAACCACAGCCTAATGGAGGTACTTGGAGCATCTCTGTTTCTGCGTCTCCTGAGCTGCACTGCCTTCTTCAGAGGGCAAGAGGTGACAGAAATAATCCATCTTTACTTGCAGGGCTTGCTGGCAGATGCTGGTAACAGTCTGCACTTCCCTTGTTGCTTGTTTTTTACCGTCTCCATCTTGCAGATGAATGCATTTCAAGGGCAATTATGGAGAAAGGTACAGGCAACAGGATCATAGTGTTTTCCAGAGACAGACATCTTATTCTAACTCTCCTGGTAAAAGTAATGCTTGATGAAGTCGATCTGCCAAAGCTGTAAAATAGAATTTGTCTCTATTGCAAATACATTTTGAGATGCTTTTTGGTTGACTCCACAAAAACTGACGATTATATTCATACTCTTCTTGCTACGTGTTATAAGAGTAGGCAAACATGGATTACTGATGGTGACAGATGTAGTCTCTAAGCAGTGAATGGTTTGCAGCTATCTCCTGTTCTTTCCTAGAAAGTATAGGAATTCTTAATTATGCTGTCTCCTAATTAACGTTGCAACCCATTTGCAGGAGCAAAGGGGAAGCAGAAAGAGCAAGAGCCAGTATGACTCCACACCTGTGAGTTGTATTGTGGTATCAGCTCAGTAGCAAAGCTGTTGAGAACTCCTACTGTTCTACCCCGTTCCCAACAGGCAGGCACCTACTGCTTTCTGAGACTGTGCTGTTGTTCCCCACCTGCTCAGGGAGTCTGCCTGAGTGAAAGCAGGGTCCAGTCAGGCTCGAGTCTCGGGTAGGAAGTACAATGTCATTAATTGTTCCTCTTTAAATGACACCCTTACCTGTCTGTGAATCCATTAGTAGTCTATAAGGCTCAGCAGAGAATAATACAGGACTTGAGCCAGGCCCTAATAGAACTTACAAAGCTAGCGACTTTTTAGCTCTCAGAAATCTAGAGCTTGAGAATTAAATTCCCAAATCTCAGATTCTGGCTGTCCCTGTGGAGTTCCTGAAAAGTAAATTTCCTGGTGTCCTTCCCTTACCCCTCTCTGAAGTAGAGGGGAAGACAGCTGAGTTCTCTGCTTTAATTAGATTAAGGAAGCAGCTCATAAAAGACTGGAAAAGAGAACAGAAATCATACAACCTCCTAGTAGAAATGCCGCATGAATAATGTCAGGAGGGAATCTGCAGCTCTGAAAAGTTAAATAAGCCAAACCGTTGTCAATTGTTGTTTTTTTCTTTCCATCTTTTCAAATTTGCCTGGTAACAGTTGGGCGAGTCGGTGATTCAGAACATTTGGTTGAAAAGTGATGAGAGTCATAAATAGTTCACAGGAATCTGTGGCAAGTTTCCTCTACTGTGACTCATAAGGATTTGGATTATTATTATGAAAACATTTGGAAAGTTACTGACTTTCTTTTCATCAAGAAATGTTCACTTGAGAATCCACGCTAGGACTGTGGTGTTCATTGCTTATCTGTTTTTCTCCAGGGTTTAAAGTGTTTGTCACTGTATCAGAGCTCTACAACAGTGCCCGGTAGTGTGGATGACAGCATGTAAAATGAATGCCAATATTCAGACCATGTATATAGACTGAAAGTATTAGCATCAGACAGCTATCGGGAGAAACAGCAATTGCTGTTGCATTCAAACAAGCTAAGCAGGTTTGGTTTTTTGTATATGTATTTCCTTCAGCAGGTAATACAATTTCTGGGCAACTGCGAGAGTAGACGTGCATAAAGGAAGAAATGACCAAAGTATTACCTGTAATGTTCCTTTCAGCAATCAAATAAAAAACCCCAGTATTTGCAATCTTTCAGGAAAGTTCTAGAATTAAACTATACTGCTTATAATAGAGATATTGTATAGTACACCAGCGTAATCGATCCAAACTAAAGAACCTAGCATGCTTTTCTGTAGGTATTTAAATTGTAACTCTTGGGATTTTATCGAGGGGGTGGGGTGTGGTTAAATAACTTCGTGGTACTGAGATTTAGGACTGCAGAGTATAAATATGTCAGACCTTGATACTTAAGCCACTAAATGTTTGTTCAGGCCTTGAAAGGAGCAATACTTTCCTTATGGGTATTCATGTTATTGTGCAGTGGCTGCGTCTATGAATGTCTTATACAAAGTGAAAAGACTCTACAGACAGAACAAGTTTCCAGTTAATGCAATTGCTTTCCCAGTGGAAATAATTCAGGAGGAGATACAGTTATAGCATGTATTCAGCTGTCTGGATTTTCCAGAGTGTTATCTGCTGGCCAGACTGTGTGGCTAACCTTCTTTAAGATCCAGGGTATTACTGACATATCCGCAGTGGTTATGCGGACTTCTTTCAGTGGAACTAATGTACTCATCAGGAGCTTCAAAACCAAAACAATCTCTGTGATTATGTTAAATGGTTTCATATTTACTAAGACCAGAAAACAATTTGTGTTTGGAGACTGTAACCTCATTTACAGTCCTTCTTTAAAACAAAGCAAAACATCTTCTCACCCCCCAGTCTTTCTGAAACTATTCTGACCCAGAGCAAGTTAACTAAGGTAATCTGATTATCAGAAAGTATATCCATTGTATAAATGTAACCTGATAGAGAAGTATCCGTCTTTGCAGAGCATTTATTTTAGCCAGGAATTGAATCTATGGACAGTCTTGCTCTACTGTTGAGCCTGAACTTCAATTGTAGATATTTTTTTGGTTAGATGACATAAGCAATTGGACTTTGGTTTCAGTGATGCTCAGTACTGTTTTGTGTGGCACACGTTTGTGTTGTGAATGATTTAACATGTCTTTTATATTTTAATAGCAAAATTGTTGGAAGTAATACTGTCAGTACACAGTAATTTAATAGTCTGGATTTTTTAAAAACGTTTCACTACTGAGATCTACAAAATTTGCCTGGAAATTTCAGAGGTTAGTGATTTTGCTCATCAAAAGAAAGACCAGGTCATCTATGCAAAGCAAGTATTTTAATAGTAGTAACTAATAATGGATAAACTTAGTCTAACTTCCATTTGGATTTGGTTTGTCTTCTAGAATATGACTGAGAATTATTTTTATATATATATGAACTGATGTCCCTTTAATAATGATTACAGACAGCAGATAGGAAAGTGTTCTTACACAGTAAATGTCCCAGATTGTCTTTGCATTTGACCTAATAATGTGATCTAGACAATGTGAGTAAGTAGGACTAATTCAGATTCCATCTTCTGCTCTACATATTGCCTAAGGCCAGTACTCCAGCGGTGGTTCTTCCCCTCCTGCTTTCTGAGTGCTATGAAAGCTAGCAAGCAGGCTTCCTGATTTAGGATTCATTTGGTGCAGTCATTGACTGATGCTTTGAAACATTCCTTTTCTTTTCTGAGCCACAGGCAAAGCCATGATGTTAGTGTTTACTGAGTAGTCACATCTGGGTGCCCCTTGGTTTTGATGCAAAGACCACTGTAAAGCTTCTCTCACTTTTCTAAACCTAGAACTAAGAGAGAAACATCCTGTGAGAAGGAGGGTGCTGCCCACACATCTCTGTGCGTCGTCACTGGGCTCAGTCAAGTGTCAAGGCTACAGAGTAAGCTCCCATTGCTACTCTGTATGAAAGATGACTGGGTGACATTGCTTCCTAGGGGGAAGTAAATAGTGTCATTTACTGCATTTCTTATAGAGCAGGAAATTACATACATGTTCTCACAAAATTCTACGGGTCTGAATTCATTGCACTAAGTCAGCTCCAACCTCCATCCCTGGGCAGTGATACATTCAGTTCTTTTGTAGGCTTGGTCATATTTCTCAAATCTACATTATAAACTCTGAACTATATAGATCTACTTTTTCAACTTCTGGTTGCTTAATTATTCTACAAGTTGTTCAGAAAGAATATATGGGAAGACTTGTTCTAGTTGTACCTGATCTGACATCTGTTTTTGATGTGCACATTCTGTCAGGTGCTCACACAAGGTCACTCCTCTGTGCCTCATCTCAGTTACTCAGTTCAGTCAGGAATCTGTGCAGAAGGAGATTGGGGTTTGAATTCCTTTACACAGCAAAGGACAAGTCCACTCTGAAAATATATTAACTATCCTTTTCTTTTTAATACTAATAAAGTATCTTTAGAAAATTCACATAATTTTAATTGTTTGAAGATCACCTGGAAATTACTTTCTCTCTATTCTACTCTGGAATTTAAAATAGACACTTAGCAAAAAGATAGATGTTCATAATAATATATTTAACAGGATGTAGGGTTAAGTACATACCGTAAAGAGGAGGTCATTCAGACAAAGTGCCCTCTTTTTAGTCACTTGACATCTAGATTTGCATAGATTGTCCTGACAGATGTATGACACTACGAATGTAGCTTGTTCAGCTAGACTTTAGTTCAACAGCTATAAGAGCTACTACTGCTGGAATTTATCAGTGAATCCTATACAGGAGACAACACATTTTGTGTTTCATCATAATGCTTATAAGATTTGGGAATAGCTTGAGTTCTGTAATGAATGGATTTTTTTGTCTGTTCTAGTAACTGTCAGTTATGTAAGGAGGTGGCAGAGTTATACCTGATTTTATTTGTTTAAATGATAGTCTGCAGCTGCAGAAACAATTGCGTAGATTTTTTTCAGACTTTTTTTCTTTTCAGAAAAGAAACTTGTGAAATATGCAGTACTTGAGCATTTTTCCCCCACTTGTGAGCATTTTCCGCTCTCCTTGGGAAAAATTGTCGTGGGGACAATCACATATTGCAAATGGCCTTGAAAAATAAATACAAAATATGTCCTTTTGTTGAGAGCGTATGCACATCTTATCCATCTGTCCTCCTCCTGTGTTCCTTCTATGTTATTATTCTACAAAGTCAATTCTTCCAGAGAATCTATTTGATTTTTTTTTTTTCCTTCTTCCTTTTAAGAAGCCCACAGGGCAAAAAGCAATAGACATTCACCTCAATATTCTGGTTGAGGAGCTATTTTTCCTTACCTTGAACAAAGTCTTTGTATGAAAAATGAAATAGAAGGAAACTGTATGCCTTTTGTCTCTCATTTAATGAAGGAGAATTCTCCTCGAGAGTGCTTTGGAGTATTTAAAACAACTATTGATACAGTAATTACAGACTCAAGAAAATGTTACTGCCTTGTCTGGTGCTCTAGGTGAAGCTTTGTAGGAGTAATGGAGATGAGTCTCCCCAACTTCACATTGCAGAAGTGAGGAACTGTAGAGGCACATACATACTTAGCCAGGAGCAGCGTGACTGGCCTGTCTAGCTGCCCTTGCCTTTTAAGGGAGCTTAAAATGGTGATAACTATTCGGAAGAAATACTAAAGAAAAACTAGAGAGTTTTCTATAAAGGCACCAGCACTTGATAATAAGTGCCATTAATCACAAGTAATGGCTGTTCCTTGGTTAGGTGTGTGTACCACATCATCTCAAGCTACTAGTGTTGTCATTTTTGTTAACGATGAGCTCCAAGGTTAATGGCTTGACACAGTGATGCCTTTTGATCCTCTTCAAGGCCTCTGGTGTTCTCCTTTCACTGTTTATGTGCAGTATTGCTGAAGGCCATATTTTTTTTGAAAGAGCAGGCACTTGATGTAAGTAACTTTGCAGCTGGAATAAAAAATAGTGTATCTTTAAGCTAGACATAAACCCAGGTAGTGTTACTGCTAGTTAGTTACTGCAGAAAAGCGCTGTAACTTTTGCTTAATTCGCTAGGTTTATGAGCATCAGAAATGTTCTGACAAAATGTGGGTGACTTTTAGAAATCCAGACGATTATCTGAAATAGATACCGATAAATATTTAAAAGGTTTCCATTACTTATTATTTTGAGGAGAAAGGTGTTTTTAGAAAATGTAGACAATAAACATTTTTTGTAATGAAATGTATTTGGAAAATATAATGTTTGAAAGATCTCTGTTGGCTGTGATCCAAAATTCACCAGTAACATATTCCGTAGGTTTACCAGTATCTCAGTCTACAGTTACAAAGCATCAGAATAGAACATAATAACACTGCCATGTGTGAAGGAATCCCCCAAAAGGGGAAACCTAAAGAGTCACTGTTCGCTTCAGTGATAGAACTGAAATGATCTACGTTCTGTTCACCCTTATTCTGTGTTGTCATTCACAAGGTATAAAACTGAGTAATTGATACTCTTTCCTCTAATAAACAGAATCGTCCCTTTTTTATGGAATGTAACTTTACAGTTTCTGAAGAGGTTTCTTGTCTGAAAAAATTAATTGCTATTTAGCGTACAATTGCATCTGGCTTTAGAATTAATGTCTTGTATTCACATCACTGAGCAACTATTCTGCATCATGTGCAGTGGAAAGTTGATTTAAGCAATTTTCCCTATAGGTTTGTGCATATGTCACCTTTGGGCAAAAGATGAGCTAATAGAATTGAAATGAATGTAATTGGCAGAAGGTCAGCCAGGGAGCCGTATATGTCTAGAGTTTCCAGAAAAGCCAGAGTTGTTTCATGTTGGCATATTACTTGATTAGTATGCAGGTAAGGTGATTGTGCCTCAACAGAATAATTGGATCGTTCAAATATCTGCAAGCCCTGGTGTATCTACAAAGCCTGAACAGTGATTAGATCCTGCCTGTTCATCGCAGCAAGCCTTGAAATTCTTCCCACTGTGAAAAACTAATTTTCTGTGGGAATTTATTAAATAAGAAATCTGCATGCCACTTTACCTTGTAAGCATTACCAGCAGAATACAAAGATTTCTTTTGACTTTGATGTATGCACTTCATGGATGCTTTTATATCATTGTTTTGTTATTTTTCTGCATTCAGCACAAATTCCAATATTTCTTTGTTACATGGATTTCTGGAGAAGAACTGCATCTCCATTCGATGATAAAGCAGCAGTTCATTTAAAGAGAAGGGGAGGGGGGAAGGGTGTACTGTGGAAAAACAGAGATGCAATTAAAACATGGCAGTTATGTTAAAAAAACGCCAGAACAAATATTCAGAAATTGTTGCTTTTCAATCGTCGTGTTTCTGTACAGTAATTGATTATTGCTGCATCAGTAAACAGATTTTATCATGTCATCTGATTTTTGTTTTAAAGAGAATGCTAATCTGTGGTAATAAGGAGCAACCAGTAGTACAGTGTGAGATTTCTGTGCTGCCCAGTAGATTAAAAAAAAAAAGAAAAAAAAAAAAAGGAAAAAAGATAAGGAGTTCAAGCTTCCTAGCAGGTTTGCAATGGCTATTTCATCCATATACAGAAGTTCTCTGAAGGGCAAAATGACAAGGTCCTTTTGACACTTATAAGATGAACTCATGCTGCAGCTGGAATGTTTTGGAGCCACAGTCTCAGTCCAAATACCTTTTCACTAAGAGGATATAGGGTGCAATTCATCTTCTGATCTCAGCTAATGGCAGTTGGCTTGGTGTAGTGGAATAGAATAGTCCAAACATCTGCCCTTCTTTGCTCTGTTTATTTGTTGTTTTTTTTTCGTTGTTTGGGATTTTTTTGTGTTTTTAAGTAGTTAATGGCTGTAGTACAGCTACTCCTGGAAGCCTATCTAGAGCTAGAAACACAGTGTTACTTAAGCTACAGTGCAGCAGAGCCACAGTAGAAGATAATCACCTAAAAAGAGTAAATCCTCTTGGGTTAAGGCTAAGAGTTGTATGCAGAACTAAATGAATAATTCATGGAAAATATATTATGTTTTTTTTCACCTTGCAGAAAGGCTTGAGATTGTCTCAACTGTATATTAATTATTCAAATGTTTCTGAGAATTTTTGTAACTTTATTTTAAATATTGGAAATTTGAGCTTCATTCTTGCAGTGATTGATTTAGAAGCCTGTACGGACTTTCCAGACCTTAATAGGTTGGGTGCACAAGCACCTACATGATTATATTTGGTGTAGATTTAAATCTTGTTTTCAATAGCCTCTGTCTAACGAAACTTAAAAATCTCCTCTTCACTGTGGTTCTGTAGTAAAACACAACAGCTTTAATTTTTTATGAATGTGAGAATCCAGCACAGTATAATGTGGCTGAAAGTAATTCATTTGGAAATTCAAATAGATCTGTAAATACTTTTTCCTGCATAAACAGTTCCACTTGTGTGATACTAATCACTACGTATTAGTGTTGAATTTTTATTACTCAATAGGGGAATATTTCTTTGTTCCTTCTCTTGTATGTTGTAATTATGCCTCCATTGCTACATGTCAGTACCCAAGTAGTTTGAGGATGGTATATTAAATACCCACGTATTTTTGTAATGTGGCAAAGTCTTGTCATAAAAAAACAACTTCCAAACTGTTACATAAACGAAGTCATACAGCTAGATTTTCCTCATTTGTTCAAAAAGGAAGAAAAAGCGATGTTGCCTTGATAGTTTCATAGCAGGATGCTGGAATGTGTGAGCAATACCAAAGGCTGGTGTATTGTTAGTATTTTTGCTGGCCGCTTTGAGGCCCTTTTGGAGGAAATGTTTGTCACATCACTGTCTACAGTAACGCCACGGCATGACCTCACAAACCCACGTACTGGTAACGGGTGGAGTAGCAACTCGAAATGATTTTGAGACATATGTGACGATTTACATAAGAGATGGAAACCTATTGTTAATGTCCTTGCTCAATTCCATTCAGGAAAGTACATTTTGCTTGCTTTGCCAGAGTAATTACAGTTTGCTTACCTTGCCGTACCTATTCCTCTATATTTCAATCGAATAAAATGAATCAGCAGCTCCCTGTAAAACTGTTACATGCTGATTCTGCAAGTGCATAATGTCGGTTGTGTTGTGCTCCACTAATGGCTGCGTTTCAGTGATGGTTACAGTAATACCTCTGGAGAGGGCCATGGGCTGTCCTCAGTGGGGAGAAGTGCTCTGTCAAAGTAACGTGATATTCTTCCCTTCATTCTCCTGCTCTGCTACAAGTTCTGCAGCCAGTGCCCTATTTTTACCTGCTAGGCTGTGACTCCTAGCCATTAATCTCTGATGTGGGGTTTTTTCAAATGCTTTTTGAAAACCTAAATGCGCTACAACCACAGTATTTCTCTTATCTGTCACAGCAGTAATATCTTCAAAGAACTTCTAGGAACTTAGCTGAGCATAACCTCCCCTGCCTCAATCTGTGCTGGCTACCCTTAATCATACTGTGTTCTCTCGAGTGCTCTCCAACCTCGTGCTTTGTTTTTCTCCTTCAATTGACTTTAGTTAAACTTAGGACGTGTGTGTGGAGTTTACATGAAGATTAGACATAGGTGAACAATGTTATCGGCGAGCTTCTACATGAGGAAAAAGAAAAAAGGTTCTCCAGCCTAGAAACAAAGGTGACTGAGGGAGCTTATGACAAAGATCTATGAAACCTGAGTGAAATTGAGAGGATTAATAGGAAATGATATTTCGTTGTCTCTTTTACCGCAAGAATTAGGACACACCGAATGAAACTGTCATGCAGCAGATTCAGAACAAAAGAAGCTGGTTATTAACAGAACCTGTAATTAACCCGTGGAATTTCTTGCTGTCAGGTTTTATGGTTGGTAAAGTTTACATAGGTTCAAAATGAGACTGGACAAATTCATGCAAGAGAAACCCATCCAGGTCAGTTAAATGTCAAGACACTGAAATGTGAAGAATCCTGAGGCTACAAATAGCAAAGAATGATCACTAAACGTTAGCCCTGTTCTTGCATTATTTCCTTGGCATCTTCTGCTAGCTGTGTGATACGGAGCTTTGTGGACATCTAGTGTAACCTGATCTAGACTTTGTTTTAAATTTCTCTGAGCCCACCGTAGTTCTAATCGAAGACTTCCTGATATCTAAATCTGGTAGATTTTACATCTGTATGTAGGTTGGCATAGCTTTTGAACTCTAGTTCTCACAAGAATAGAAGTTTGAAGTGGCTAAAGTGTTAGCTGAAATTCACTGTTAGGCTTAGTGCTGTATATGTTTTGCATAATTTGTAGAAATTTAGCATTCAGACAACCTGTGCATTGATTGCAGATAGTCTGAAGTTATACCAAAAATGCAAATGGCTCCATTATATCTCTTGTCTTGAGTTTAGATTCTGTGATTGGTTGGGTTTTCTTGGTCTTAATTAACAGTTTATTTTTCAGAGCTGTAGAGTTTTCTTTTAGCCTGATGAACAATTTCCCCTCACCCTCCTCCCAAGGGATAGAATTATCTAGATCAAGGTTGAAGGAAACAATTAATTAAATTTAGCGATAAAATAAAGTCTACAGAGACGGTGTTTTGAGTTTCTTGTCAATGAATCTCCTTATATAGGTAGTTAAAAAATTTCCTTACATTTCATCACTAAAGGTAGTGTTACAAAGCAGAGTATGTTTATAATGTCAGAGCGTGCCTGCCAGGATATCAAAATCTGAAAATATAAAGGCATAATCACTTCCTAAATGCTTGCTTGACCTTTCAAGTCAGTACAGTGATTTAAATATTTTTTTATCTGGTGACATAAAATCAACTTTAGCACCTTTTTGTATCTTTTTTTTTGTTTGTTTAAAAAATAATTATTAGGAAACAAATAGAGGTAGGGAAGTTGACATCAGATTGCCAGAGCAGACCTGTCAACAGAGCAAACATTCTCATGGAGTACGGGGAGAAAGAACAAAAGAGAGTCTTCTGTGTAGATAATATACTCGTTTTTACTGATTATAAAATATACTCATTTTAACTGATCTCAAAACCCTGAATCAGAAAGAGGAGGGCTGAACAAAGGAGAGAAGCAAAACTGCATGTACTGCTATCTCAATAGAAAATAGTTGGAATATTTCAATACGTAATACAACTTGAGCTCTGAAAGTGACACTGATTAAAACTAGCCATCCTCTGCCTGTGGAAAGATTCCACATGGTGGGTTTTTTAAAGTGCGATACAAAAGCAGATGGTTTTAATGGACAATTTATGAACTTAAGTACATGCCCAGGCAATTTTGTGCAGCACAGTTGAGAACTTCAACCGTACTGGTAGCTTGGCATTTCTGATTCTATACAGCCATTGAATACCTGGACTGGGAAGTCGACTATTAAATCCCAATGCACTAAAATAATAATTGGAGATAATTATTCATGTGATACGAGAGCAGTAACACCATTTTGCTTAGCTAGAATTTTTCCTCTTTGCATTTATGTTCAAGACAGGTATTTATGTATTTGAATTAGTCAGAAATGTTAATGAGAAATGAACTTTTAATTAAAAGTCTCATGCCCGATAACTGACACTGAAAAGGGAAAATAATACCTACAGCTGTGCCCTGCTGGATTGATCTGATGGCAGCTTCCATGTCGGAAACCATTTTTCTTGGTACCAGTGGACATTAAGTGTAGCCTGAGACATTTTCTGACTAATTACAGCTACTGATCACAGTGTTCAAGTACTGAGCAGTGATGAAACCATTTTTCTTCACTCCATCAGAGTAGAGAGATGTGTAAAACTAAATCATGAAATGTTCTTGTGTAACAGACACATTCATGGAAATCAGAATTTGCTCACTGACAAACCACAAGTATGAAATGCAGTTATCTTCGTCAGAAAAGTTAATCATTGCAAATTATTCAGTCAGCTCTAGCAATTTAGTAACATTAGTTGAAGAAACTTTAAAGGGAAAGTAGAACAAGTCTTCATATTAATCACAGGAGATGCTCTTTTTTTGGTAGATTTTATCATGTCATGTCAAAGCGATGCTTCAATCTCATCTAATGAAATGTGGATAGTAACATGCATCATAGTGTAAGGATAATCTCTGGAGACAAAAATTTATCCTGAAAGACACTGAAGGGATTCAGAAGATTTTGGTTGAAATTGGACAGAGTCTGGTAGGGAGACATGATTGTGATGGGAAAAGGACAAGAACTGTCCTGGGAATCCTCCTTGGTTACTCGGAGCGTGGAGAGGGACAAAACACCTGCTGTGGGAGGAAATCAGGTGCTCCAAGGGGATCGAGCAGAGGGCTGAGGAATTAAGAGTTACTTGGTAACATTAGTCAGAGAGCAGAACAAATATACATAAAAGAAAACAATAGTAAAATAAATGTGGATGTTCCTATACACCTACATCTTTCAGGTATATCACACTGAAAATGCTTAGAGCTATGGCTGGCTGGCTTTAGAAACATGAGGGCTGATTTCCAGTAGAGAAGAGTGCTTTTGGGAAAAAAAAAAAAAAAAAAAAGTAGGGGGGAGCGTTTTGAGTGATTTTTTTTCTGCTCTTTTGATAGTGGAATAAGGTGCCTGGTAACTTGCTCTATTTCAGCATTCAAGGTCTACAGAATGATTTTGAAGATTTGGTCCAATCATTTTTTTAATTAAGCTTTTTAAAAGTTCAGTGAGACCGAATAGCAAGATTGAAAGAGTGAAATTTTAAAATGAACCGACAATTATTCATGGGTCAGCCCTTCTCAGATTTCATTTAATCAAAGACCCAATAAAAGCACACATTGTAAGGTGGTTCATTTTTTATAATTTCTTTAACTTTTTAATCTCATTTATAGAATTATAGGAATCATTAAGAGACTAATTTTGAGATTTCCCCCCAGAGTTTTCTTAATCAGGCACGCTTTACTGTGTCTTTGGTAGCCGTACGTTAAGACTCACTGAATAAAGCGGTTAAGTACGTGTCTAAGTATACATCTCCGGTTGCCTCGCATGGAAAGTACACATGTGCGGAACTGAAGTGCATTGGTAAATTAGTTCTACAATATAATATTGTTAAGAAATTAACAATACTATCATTAAATGAACTGAATACATTAGTGTATTGTGCTCTGGTTTGATGGCAGGTTGCTGTTACGTAGATTATCTTAGTTCTCTTCTAGGATACGGCAATAAAGAGATTTTATTTTTTTTAACTATTTCCTGATCAAATACAGTGCTCACTTCTTCCTACTTTTAAATGTAAGGACAAAGCTTTACTGATATATCACCATTCCTTTAATAAAAATGGATAGTATTCTTCTGTCTCCTCTTCCATATTGGATGAGAGGCTGAAGCAGGAAACATGACCTGGCTGGATAAGGCAGAAACCACAGACTTATATTTCTATCCACTGAAAAACTGTGTCTTTTAGCACACCTTTGATTTTTAACGCTTTATGAATGAAGAAGAAATTTGGGTTAAGGATATTGGCTGAGCTGTAAGTGCTTGAGCTTGCAATTCAGAAAGTTATTGACGAAAATTCCTTGCATTAATAATGCATGAACAGGACTCTAACTGCTCTTTAGCATCATAATCCTCCCCACTGTTTCATGAAAACAAGTTTGTTAGTTTAAATCCTGTATCCAATGCATTTTTTTCAATCCTTTAATGTGATAAATCTCAGTTTTCCAGTTTAAGGAGAATTACTGAACAATAGGTAAAAAAAATAGTCATTTAGATCATTAAAAATAGGTATTGTCTGGCAGTTCTGTGATCTTCCCAATACCAGACAGTATTGTGTACTATACAGGCATCACAGGATGCACCAAATTCTGGAATGGGGTCTTAAATAGAACAGAGTTTATACTGACAAAATGCCTGGTGAAGCATGACAAGAAGGATGGCCTGGCGTACAGAATCCATTTACTTGGTAGCAGAACATTACACACCACAAAAATGCCTTAGTTGGAGGTAAAACTAGAAACCACAATCATAAATAGGATTAGATTGTGTTCCTGCTAAAGAAGTGGCTCAAAATACACTTGAAAATTCTGTGTGGATACTAAATGGTATACAGAATAGAGCACCACTGGTCTAACTTTTGTGGAAATCTAAGTTGAAATCATAACTATTTAGCACTAAGCCTTCCCAACTACTATGTAATCAAATTGAGAGACCCCCAGTCATTCATTACAGCTCTGATGAGCAAAACCATGCAGGAAATGCCACCAGCGTGTGAGTAACTTCCTAGGCGCATTATAAGGATAAATAGTAAAGTCTGAAAACTTCCTTTGTCTGTAGAAACCCAAATCTAACTGACTTTCACTGGACTTCGGATTTAAAAAAAAAAAAAAAATCCTTTAAAACAAAATTACGGAATCCTTATAATGACAGCTTCAAAACAATTCTGAAATATATGTCCTCTAAGACTCAAGTTATACATACAAACAAGAAAATACGTAGTGTATCTGAATAGAATTGGCAGTAGTCTGCCTTAAGAGAATGCAAGAAGCAAGGTAAATGAGTTCATCTTTCTAGGTAAGATTCTGGCTTTTCAAATTGCTCGGCTCCCTACTGTTTCTCTGTGAGTGATGGAAATCTGCCCTCTTTCTGTTGAAGCCTCGTGGAAGTTAAGTATTCCAGAGGGGTTGTTTGGGTTGACTTTAACCTGGTGAGTAGTCTGTAGAATAAGAGTTGAATTAAACTGAAAAAAATTGTTCTTTGAACTATGTTTGCCACCTTCTCAATAACCCATGCTTAATATTAAGGACGTAAAAAAGAACACTTGGAGTCTTGGAGATAGAAGCCCAGTGTTCATGAGCTGTTCTGTTCCGAGGTGGAAGGGGTGACTTTCCCTTCCCTCCCACACCCCCTCTTGCTCTCCCGCTGGTAGCTATGAATGTGCTGCATAAATAAGCACGACTCTATCTTGCCACAGTGATTCCACGTAGATGGCAGAGCACAAAAGTTTCTGCATCAGCAACCTGGGATCATAATAGACTGCAAGGTAAATTGAAAGCTGTTCACTTCCCTTTAAACTGCTGTGTTTGAGTCCTGACATTCTTCACAAACAATTAAATTTAAAACCGTCTCTGAGAGATTTTGCTCTCTTTCAGAAATGGCTTAATAAGAATTTTCAATTTCTTGTCTTCGGTCTTAGACAGCGCTGCGAGCTATGAGAACAAAATTACACTTTGTCATGTGTAACTCGATGCAGGATGCCTCTCCAGCCCACTGTGGTCTCTGGAACATGTAAGGGAGACCATCTCCCCAGCTTTTCCTCTTGTTATCCAGTGTCTGAAATTTAGGTGGACCTTCCAGGTCTGGTAGGATTGACTCTGAATATAATGAAGTCATTACCATGACTTTAATTTCTGTAATGGTATTGGGAAGAGGCGTAGGTGACTGCTAATACACTCAGCGCCTGCACCTTGTGAGCCCTTTTGGGAATATTTACCCAGAGAGTGAAGAAGTGCATCTTTTTCACCTGGAGCATTATGCTTTACTTAATGTAGTGCAAAGGTTCTTCACTCACTCTGAAATCTTGGGTGGTGGTCTTTGTTAGGTAGCAGACCTCTGTTAGGTAAGAGGCTCTGAAGGACTCAGTGATTTGATTCAGCATGTGAGAAGTTTTATTTTCTTGTGAACATCTCAGGAATGCTTTTTATCTGAAAGCAAATCCAGAGGTGTGCTGGTTGGTTCTGTGTTAATGGTGCAAAACAAGAGCTAATCAGATATTCCTTTTACAGAGACAGCATTTAGATTATTAGCTATGATCCTTTTCTTAATGTTTAATAAATTCTTGGCTGTTACACTTTCATTTGTAAGTTCACTTTTGAAAGGATCTGCTCATCTTTTTCAGATGTGTTACATGAACACGAAAAAATAGAGCCAAGATGCTTGGTTCTTTCAAGTCACAATCCCAGATGCCTCCAAACTAGTTTGATGATCATTATACTGCTGTGGCCATTTAAGCACCTTATCGCCAGGATGCTTTCTGAGTGCAATTAGAAACGCTGAGCTGTTGGGCTGAGCTGTGCTTTGCTCCTGTATTCTTGGTTGATAGCATTTCACATTTTCTCTACAAGTTTTGAGAATCTCTTTGATTTGGCTAATGATGTTCAAATGCCCTTTCAACAGAGGGACAGTAACCTTGTGCCTTTCTTGCACTTTCTTTCAGTATGTTGGTTCAAAAAATTCTTCTGGGGCTAAGAAAAGGCCTGAGAATAAATGTACAATTAAAAATAACAATGTTTTGGAAGTGTTGGACAGTGTCAGACAAATCTTGGTAGGTGAGTTCTAGTGCCAACAGTTACTGTGTCGAAATGCCTTGGTTTTATTGCAGTAGGCAAATTCTATGGTATTCTCTAGGAATAACTCTCAGAAACACTTGGTTTTAACAGCTTCTCACCCCTCTCGTTTTGTAATTTTGTCATGTTTATTTGCACTAGTAAAATGTGCAGGGAACACTAGCAGCTGATTCAGAGAGATCGCTCTCCTTTGTGAACAAGAGGAAGACCGGTGTTAGAACAGACAACAGGCACCTATTTCAAGAATTAACTCTCTAGGGTGGGGCAAACAGATCCTTGGTATAGACTCTGGTCTTCTGTACTGGAACAAACTAGAGTGTTGGAAAATAAGGTTAAAATACTCTTAAGCTAGTAGCGGTGTTGTATGAGGAAATACTCTTTAATCTGTTTTGATGGAACCTGTGGTGGTTTGTCATTATGATAAGATTCTGTAGTAGGGTAAACACCATAATTGCCTTAATGTTTACATATATGTAATAGATACTTCAGCAACATGCATATACATACATTTTATTGACCTGTTCTTCCAGCTCATTAACCACAGCTGCCGCTTACTACCAGAAGAAAATGCGATGAAGGTAATTTGAAGAGAGAGATGATTGGTTGTATTAAACCCACCATGTGTTGTTTATTTTGCTTCGTAAAATAAGCCATTTTATTGCAGATGTTTGCCAAAAAACAGTCATCACTAAGTGGGGTTGAAGAGAGAACGTGATGGAGAAATGCAATCTGATACAGCTAGTGGGAGAAAAAACCTCTTCCAGTGTTGCTGGATAATAATACGTATCCTCCTGTCAGTAATGCAGTGGAACAGTAGAAAGAGCTTGCCTGAGCTGGCTTTTCTTCCAAAAGCGTTTTGGTTTCTAGCCTCCAGTGACAGTGAATGGCTATGAAAACTGTTTTCATGTCCTCTGATTGTTCAACTGTTAACAGGGGAAATAATAGACCAAGGTATGTGTTAAGCACCCAACTCCCAATCACGTTAAAATCATACGGAGATTCCTTATTCCATGAAAATTTTCCACCGTGGTCCTTAATTTGTCTTGTCATGTGTCCTTGTGAACCGTTGTGGTTGATGACATTAGTGTGTATCTCACATGCAATATTAAGGATTTAAAGGGAGCTAACTGAATTGCCTCTCCTTTAATATAACTGTGCATCACTTACAGAAAAACTACCTGATATTTTCTTTTTTTCTTTTCCTAAATGGGAATTTTCATTTTCAAGTGAAAAATCAGGAAATTTTCTGAGGTCGTGGATGCAGTTTATAACAGCAAAAAGAAATTTTGAACGAGGACCACCCAAACATACTCTAGTAGTCACTATACTTTCATTCAGTGTCCACTAAATCAATCAGTCAATGAATCAAAAAAATTACTGCTGACTTCTCTCATGGAACTTGGTATTTCATAAAGGAAGATTTGATTTACAGGTGCGGGTGTATATCTGAAAGGACAATCTACAGTTATAACAAATGAATTTAATGCTGCAAAGAAAAGGCAGGAGGACCCTATTGCTCTTCCTACAGAATCTGGACAGTGAGTAAGTCCTTTTGAAATGTGGTGTTTAATGCTGCCCTACATTTCTACTTTATTTTCTTCTGCCCGCTTTACATAGTCACTGAATAACTGTGTAAAAATTGCCATATTTTTAGACTTGTAACTTTTAAATTCCCAATGCTGTTACTACCTAGTAAGAATGACCTCCAGAGATGCTATCGTGTACAGTGTTGCACAATGCGCGATAAATGTAACTTTAATGCCAAATTCTTTATATGAAGAAGCATAAAGATAATTTTATATCCTACCCGTTCTGACTAGCCTGCAGGCACCTATTTCTGGTAGAGCAGTGAGAGAACAAGCTCTACAATCTCTCCTATGTGCAAAGATTTAGGAATAATAGCTGTTAGCTAAGAAAAAAAAAGGGACATTTGGTTTCATTTATTTTACACTTTTTTAAAAAACAAAGCACCAAAATCCAAGTTGTTAGATACTTTACTTTCTAACAGGAGTGCCTCTCTATGCTCCTAATTCTTACAAAAGCAGAGAAAGCAAAATGCCATCAGTGCCAGAGTGGTTCATAGGCTACACATCATTTATACAACTAGGCATTATGTCCCAGGGATGTTAGAAAGAAGTAGCTGATTGAAGCATTAACACGTCTTGAGTCTTTTTCACTGAAAGACCCAAGGTCACTCCACTGGCTTAGCGAATGAGAAGTTGATACCTGATTCCTTTCCATCCTTCTTGCTCTGACTGTGCCTTAATCCACTGACTATAGTACTTAGTCTTTTTTTGGAGGGAGGAGGTGAAAACAGCCTAAAGAAATGAATATTTATGTACATATTTCTGTAATTTAAATTCACTCATTGAATCCAGCTAGTACATACAGCTTCCACCAGTGGGAGGATCGAAATCTGTAGAAGTGCAAATACTGCTGGTGAGAAAGCTTTCTTTATGAAAATAAAAAGAAATGGAAGCAAACCTTGTGGTTAATGATGATGAATGTCATGAAAATGAGTGCATTCAGAGGGAACACATACTCTTAAATGCTCTCTAGGTATTATCCTCATGTTTTTCTTTCATACCAAAACCGATAAGCAAAGGCAGAAGCATACTAATGCTGCCTAATGTACAGCTACATACATATTGCTATATGTATCCTAGAAATACTGTTAATTCTCACTTGTAATGATCATTACTTGACTATAAGAAATAGATGACAAGCCCAGATTGCTTACATGGGAGAGAGTGTAGACATGGTAAAGGAGAAAATGTATTTTATACTGCCTTTCCCATCTTTAGTCTCTAATTAACTGTACTTAAGGAAAGAAGAATAAGATTTTACTTTCTAATACATGAAGTGGTTTTCATTGAAACCACAAAGCTCGACAGTGAGGCCCTTGGCACTACCACAGCCCAGGGGTGAAAAAAGCCAGTAGCCTCATGGTTAATCTGGGGACTGCTTTGGACAGCTAAAACCGACTCTCCTGACCCATCATAGTGATGGCACTGCAGACAAAGGGAAGCAGCGCTCTCCTAGTGCACAAGAATCCAGAAGGGTTGCAGAGAGTGAGTATGAAAGGAAAACTCAAAGCTCTGCTGAGCTTATGCTGATGCCCTGAATGTTTTTCTGTCTCGATTTTTATTTATTGTCTACTTATTTAGTCTATCTAATTAACAACCTCAGTATGCAACCTCATAATGAAAACATTACAGAATATTTCATGCTTAGTTGGATTTGAATTTGTCACTTTGTTTAACCAAGACACACATTTGTAGGGTTATTAGAAAATAATGCAACCACTGTATATTTTAAAATAATTGCCTGGCATTGATTTTGAAACTATGAAAATGATCAGTGAATAACAATAATGATATTATTGATAATACATACTCATTAATACTGCTACTCTTATCATTAGTGACAATTCCTAGGAGCAACACTTTTGAATAAAGCCTGTGTGACAGACACTGGATAAAATCAGTCCAAAACCACAGACTTTACCTCATAAAGCTTAGGTAAGTAAGCTTAGCTAAGTGTAACATAAGAGATGCCAATAAGATGTGGCTGTAGTCATAACACATCCACAATCTAGGTTTTATTAACTGGCAAAGTCATTGCAGCAAAGGTGAATTTTAAGGGAAGAAATGAGTGAGGATGTTGGACTTTATTTTTTTTATTACTGCAAGTGTGAAAGAAGTTGTAAAAGGGTGTCTTCTAAAATCAAATACAGAGACAGTGGATATTGAGACATGACCTACTCCAGATCAGCACACCTGCCATTTACAGAGTATCATAACAATTCTTGAGCTCTGAGATCTACAGGGACCTCTCTGGTGACTGGCATAAACAGCTAATTAAAAGCTAGTTATTGGCAACCATGTCAGGGAGTATGTCTGGTAACACATCTGAAAAATAAGACCAGAAAACACTATCATATTCAGTAACTATCTAAATCTTCAGTAGTTGTGTAATCTTTTATGTGGCGTAGAATATACAAGTTACTTAAAGAATACCTATGTGTAGTAACTAAATCTTCAGTAGTTGTGCAATCTTTAACGTAACATAGAATATACAAGTTACTGAAAAAATACCAATGCGTAGTAACTGTCAGTTGCTGGCCTGACCTAGAAGTCCTTCTCAGGACTCATTAAAATAGAAATTTACATAAGCTAATGATGTGGTCCCAGAAACCTGCTACTAAAATGATTATAAAACAATGTTATAAACGATTAAATTTCAAGCCCCTGACAGCATGCATTGCCAACATTGATCCAGTAATCGTTCCGTCCTCGGGTGGTGGATTTTCAAAGGTATATTCATGCATTTGTCACAAGGATTCATGTGGTCTCTGCTGCTATAGACTTATGTTTCTTTCTGGGTGACCTCCCACCAATACTAAAATTTGACTACTTGTGCCAAGGCGTCACTTACATTCCAGTGATTTCCCTATTTTTCGCCGTGGTGACATCTTCAGGGTAGGGGTCTGTGGTAGCCCTTGAAAATAACAGTAAGCACATTACTTAATTTAGCCATTGTCTTTATAAAATCTGTTTGAATGAGTGGTGCTGTGAGCCAAGCGTCCTATTGATTTGCAACACAGAGACAGGGGAAAGATGGGAAGGAAAAAGCCACAGCACAGTGTGTTTTGAAAGACAAGAAGTAATACCGTGCCAGGGTATTTTAAAATTCCAAGTTGTGAGTTTGTTCTTAAGTTAAAATGGACATTCTAAGACCAAAACAAGTCATACTGGTAACAGTCCTAAAAGAAGTGCTTCTGAATGTGAATGGGAAATGCTGTTCTCCAAGAGGAACTCTAATTTTTAGGTGATTTCCCAAAGCATCGTGGTTTTCAAGCATTTTTGAAGAAAATGAGTCAAATACTGAAAATATGCAAAGTGAGAAACACAATTTCCCCACTAATTGAATATAGTCATGCTTTGCATCACACAAGCGGAATAATAATTTGATCAGGAAAACAAAAATTCTTCTGTTTAGAACAGTCTGGGTGAGTTTTTTCTCTGTTGTTTCCAAGTTTGCATTACAATATAGGAGAGGTAATACCATACCAGAAACTGAAAGGCTCAATAGATGTCTGTTAATCACTTGGTAAGAAATTAAACACAGACCTTAGAGTAGATGAAATAATAATAATAAAAAAGGATCTGTGTTCAAAAAAAGAATCTCTGTTCATTCCGTATCTGTCTAAACTGATGCATTGTCACAGGTTTTTAATGGCTCCGCAGTCCCTGGAGGCTTCCAGACTTCAAGAAACTGAAATGGATTTGACGGAGGAGTTTTCACATGGATTTGTAAAGGTCTCAGGAGTTTCCTGTTGTTCTTACATATTACAGTCCTTGCCAGCTGTTGTAAAGAGCTATTTGTTTTCTGGTTTAGTTTACCCAAACTGGGACAACAATAATTCAGTAAATCAGAAGTTACTCATTAAGCCTACTTTATTTTTATTTTGAGTATTTCCCATTTCTGCTAAGTAGGAAGATGAAAAATTAACCTGACCTTTTACAAAAATCAGGTTGCAAGCATTTCAGCAGTTGGATGTTCTGGCGTTTCAATAAGAGACCGAATGAATTTTAACACATAATATATCTTAAAATGTGAATAGTAACATGAATTATTTTCCCTCACTCAGCCTGAAATTCATTCATGTGTTTTGAAGGGCTAATGACAGTTCACCCAAATAATTCTAAAAAAATTTGATCAGGAAAAAGACTGGGACATTTTCGATAAATTTCTTTTTGTTAATTCCTTGTATGCATTTCAGTGATATTTAATAGGTTGCTGTCAGTAACTTTTGACCTCATTTCGTGTTTTCGTGGTACGCAAATGTGTCTCCTAATGGCAAGTGAAGTATGTTATTGACTGTTTAAAAAAATTTAGGATTTGATGCTGATGTGATGGGCAGGATCATTACAGATCCTGCTTAACGTGTGTGGCTAACAGTAACTGTGAAGCATGGAAGAACTGTTGCAGATTGCTCTTGTTTCATAAATCTCTAGTAAACATTAAACAGTGGCAGGAATTGTTGGTTCCCAAAGGATGATGGCTTGCTAGGAGAAACCATTATGCACAAACTTGACTTTAATGATGTGAGTTGACCAGCTGGTATCAATGTAGCTGCTTAGCTGAGTAAAGGCAAGGACGCAGTTGTACGTGTGGTTGGACAGGAGTTTAAGGGAGGAGTGAATTCTAACAAATGGGTTATTGTAGAGTAAAGGAGTTCACCTACACTAGACCAACACACTTCTGCATTTTTTCGGTAGAACACCTTAACTGTTACTTAGTTGAATAAATATTGAATACACTAAATAATAAAAATTTTTATTTATTAAAGTCTTTTGTTCTTCACCTAGGCATGACTCAGGTTACCTGACCATAGTTTAAAGCATTCAAGTGAATGGATAGGTCATTTAGGATTCGTGTTTCTGGCACACTGAATTCAACCGTAGTTGAAGCTCAGAGAAATAAGTTAAACAGCTCCTTCCTTGCTTCTTTGTTGCTGAAAAGACTCTCTTTGGAAGCAGGAATGTTCACTTAAACATACTATTTAAAGAACATGCACTTTGGTTTTTCAAGAGTCAAGAACAAATTAATAGAAAAACACAGACTCTTTTCCAGGCTCTCAGGTCTGTGAGGTATATAGCTCATGTTGCACAAGTTTAACTATAGGTAAGCCGTAAAAGTTAATCTATAAAGAATAACCATTGGTAGTGCATTTTAATTAGTAGAAATTTCCTGAATAATTGATAGAGCCTCAGCATCCCTGTGTTTTCTATAATCTGTAGGAATTGTCTGTCTTTTAAAATAGAATTTCCACCATTTTAGTTTACTCGAGTTGTGGAAGACAGAAAATAACATTTCAGTAGGCACCGCTCTACCGTTATTCTTTGCAGATGTCTCCGAGCGCATCCCTTCGAAGAAAAATTCATGTCAAAGGAGTTACGTACAAGTCTTACGCACCAACAATGCATTTTTGTGTCATCAAAATAGTTCTGGCAACTGGAGAGAATACTTGTGTTTGAGGACATCGAGGAAGTAACCTCTGCAGTTAAATGTATGTAAATGTTCCATTGTAGTGGCTCAATCCTGCGGTTTTTACTTCAGGACAAAACCTGTCTGGTTTGCGTAAACACGTGCTTTGCCTCGGTGCAGTGCACTGACATTTGGTTCAGTGCTTGTCGTTACCTGGTTTTTGCGTGGTTTGGTTTTTCTCCTTTGTGGGAGGGTAATGTGGAAGCTGCTTTTTGTGTCACCCAGAGCCTGCTGCTGGTTGAGTCATGCAGCGAAGCTATCAGTCCTGCCTGTTACATCTGTGGCAATTCTACCCAGAGGAGATGTTGCAAGACAGTGAGTCCCCAGTGGGATGTAATAGAATGGAAGCAGATGGTGAGCTGAAGAAAATTTCAGGGGAGGATTGCATTTTCCAGTTACTGTCTTTTTGATTTCACTGTTATTGTCTGATGAATTGTGTCAGATTTGATCCTTCAGATTGAAAAGCTGCTTCTCAATGTGCTCCCAAATGTACAGATAAAGTCAATGGCTGCTGCCAGTGTACTCTCTGAGAAACTTAATTTTTTAAATGCATATTAGGAAGGGCGTTTCATTTTGTAACGTCTGCTATGTGATTTTCGTCTTCAGCTGAGGATTTTTTTTTTCCTCTGCCACAGTTCACGTTAATGACTGGGTTTTCAGTAGGCCGCAGTGTTTTACCTATGTGCTTGTAATTTATCCTTGGACAAGGCTAGCAGGAGTGCTTTCTCTTGCCCTGCCTTAATGTGGACACGCGGCCAGAGCTTGTCCCTGGTGAAGAATAAGCCCAACCTGTGGGAACTGTGACGAATGGCAGCTGGTCACACCAAGAGCAAGGCTCCTGCCCCACCTAAAGGCTTGCAGCTGCAGAGCAGGCTCACTGCCCTCCAAGCTGAGGAGAAGCCAGCTGTGCTTATGAGCAAAGCCTCTGGGCCAGCTAATCCGGAGTCGTGTGGCAGCTGTGTCTTTTCTTTAGAGCTTCCAGGAAACTGTACCGAAGGAGAGGAGGTTAAAATGAAGTCATAGCGTCTTGTAGGAAGCAGTGTCCTGTGCCATCCAGAAGGCAGAGTCCGGTGTTGAAGCTGATCCATTTTGTACAAAATAGAGCACAAATTGGAGCATCTTCACTGTGAGAATACAGGGTACTCTTGAAATTGGTGTGGGGTTTTTTGTTCTTTTGATCTTTGCTCCAATTACTTTGTAATAAAATAATTTAGGGGCTAGGGAGGATGTTTAATTCCACAGACTAAAGGTTCAGACAAAGTTTGGAATAGGAGTTGCTTTGCCTTTATGTAGCAGAGGGATTTTAATCCTTCTTTCCCAATTCTTCAGTGCTCCACTCAGTACAGTTGGCACCAGTGCCTCATTCCTCTTGCTTATTTTCCATTGTTTCCTAAATAAAAACCTGTTTTGATTGACAAGCAGATATTTGCCAAATTTTATATTTGTGAAATAGACTGAAACAGTGTTTGTAATAATAAAAAAAAAACAACAGCCAAAACCCAAACCTAAAATTGTTTACCTTCTAATACTAGGCTGAAAAAGTTCACCCAGCCATGACATTCAAGATAATTTGCTAAAATGAGGACACTTCCTTTGCAAACTGTGAGGAAGTACATGACCTCACGCAGTAACTCTCACTCAAGACCATGTGGATGCTTGATGACAAATTCAAAGCTAGCAGGTGCTGAAAGGGCAACACTGTATTTCCAAGACCCTATGGCTAAACCATGAGAAGCTGTGGTACTCCAAATACGAGTACCTCTGACTGAGACGAACGGTTTCACTTGAGTTGATGTGAAAAGAAACTTTGATCATCCCTCAGCTGAGTGGAGACTGAAAAGTCTGTATTGGTTCAAACTCAGATTCAACTGGTGAATTATAAGTAAACATTTCTGCATGGCCTGGGAACTCCCAGACCTTTCAGTCTCTTATTATTTTTTATGATTATTAATTATTATTATTTTACATGGTTAAAACTCAAAAGGACTGAGAAATGTCAGGATACTATTTACAAGCAAAACATTTTCTATTCCTTACTGAAGTATAAAAATCTTTCTTTATTGTTTCACGCTTTCCATGTCATTTCATCCACAGTCAAGGACTGAATCTGTTCTTCTAACCATGATTCCATGCTACCGATGCAGTAATAGCCAAAGAAGATTATTGAATGCACAAACATTATCTACATCCATCTTATCAATAAATATGTCATGAGCCAATGATGCAATTACATAGAGGTGCCCTTTCTACAGTACCAGTAGATCACTTTGATGTGCAACTTAATAGTACTCTAAAGTACTTTAAAATATCGGGGGGGGAGAAAAATTCTTTTCCGCAAAAGGATATTCTTTAGATATTCATGAAAGAGAAGGCTGATAGATTAACTTACAATAAACAGCACTAGAAAATGTTTCGTATGAAGTATGTAGAATTAGGACTTAAGTCTTAGATACAGTTAAGCCCCCCTCCCATCCCGCTCTAGCTACAGCCAAACACTGATGTGTCTACTCCCATATTAGATATTGCTAGAGGTAATGGTATTTTTTTCTTCCTTTTTACAAAATGATCCTTACTAGTCTAGTGCCTAGTCATATAAAAGAATAAACTGAAACAGACCTTTTTGGTATCGTTCCTTTCTACATGCTTCTGTCATGTTCAGTCTTTTTTTTTTTTTTTTTTTACCTCTCGGTTAAATGTTGAATTATTCCATCGTGGAAGGCGAGGTTATAAAAGGGTTTCGAGTCTTCAGAATTGAACTGAGGTACGAGCAGTTGGTAAATCTAAATGAAGTTTGTAGTAGGTCATAATGACAGTTTTCTGACTTCTTCCTTTTACTGTTGGCTTATTTGTTCAGACCTAGGAACTCATAAAGGTTATAAATACACATGAAAATGTAATGAATTTCTTTCCAAGACTGTCTCGGTTTCCTTTGGTATATTTTAGAAATTACAATTTCATATGTTGTTTTTCATCTTCTTCCTATACTGATGTTGCAGATAACTGGAATATTTGAGCTACTTGCTGTTGTTGCTACTTAAGTACTGTGATTATGATTCAGCTGCCGCGTGCTACTTTATGGAGCTTAAAAAGACAAGAGGTTCATCAGTTTTGAGGAGAAAAATAGACTGTGGAATTCCTATCTGTATTCCTGAGAGACTGGCCAAATTACCACCCAGCTGTATAGCCTTTCCAAAGGCTGCTGCTCAAGCAGCTAGACTGCTGAGCTCATCGTGCCTTTTTTTGTCTAAGGAATAACAGTACATTGGAGGAATGTAAGGAGTTTTATTTAAAAAAGAGGATACAGTGAGAAAGTTTGGTCAGCAAACCAGTTGAGACAGCATAGTGGGGAAGAAATAGGACATGGATTGGTTAGAAGGATTCAGAGCACAGGCATCTCATCAGTACTGCCTTTTCAGATCAAGTTTTGATACCCAAAACACAATTTATGAATTATGTGAAGTTTATTAGCCTAGTCAGTATTTTACTAGAATGATAGCTGTATGGGCATTATTATCTTCTTGTGTAAGGGTAAATATTTTATAGTTCTCAACATCTTTTGATACATATGGAAATCATGCCATAAATGTGCACATCATTCTGTGAGCACCAGCTCTGCATTCACCCAGCACTCTAAGGAAAAGATGCAGACGTGCACCTACCCCCAGAGACAATCCTATCTTATCCTACTTAGCACGTGTCATCCTGCATTTCCATGCGCTCTGGTTGCAAATGGAGGTTCCATGGGAAAGAAAAATAATAATAATAAAAAAGAATAACTACAACAAGCACTGGAATTTAGCAGCGTTTAGATAAAAATGAGTATTTAGTTTAAACTTTGATCTATGCTTTTATTAATCAGAGTCCAAACTCTTCCTTCTGTTTCACCTAGTTGACATTAATCCTATAGGATGGAATTAATGAAAGAAGTAGCTTGAGTTTATTCTCTATAGAGGGATTTTGGACAGTGTATGGCCATTTTAGGAGTACTTTCAAGCATTTCTATGTTCCAACAATCTCCATGCCCCTTAGGGTTTTAGATAGTTACATCTATCTTTTTGTTCCTCTCTAATGAAGCTATTATAAGGCACCAAATCTCTCAGAATCATTTTTCTAAAATGAAATACAAACCTGGTGCTGTGTTGTGCTATTGCAACACTGTCAGCACTATGTGATAAAGTAGTATAAATACAAATTACAGCAGCAATGATTTTTTTCTGCACAAAGGTAGGAAATATTTTCTGAGCATGTTTTTGATTTAGCATTAACTGCTGACTGAACTGAAATAGTTCTGGGGATTATCTGGCCTGAATTTCAGAAACAATGTAGTAGCCACTGAGCTACTATCAGCTAGCTCTTATGAAGATAAGGGCAGTAGGAAAAGCAGAACTCTCATCACATTTGGAAAAATATTGGAAATTTAAATTAAATTACTTATTTTTAAAAGAGGCCAGGATGGTTAGGAGTGCAAGAATGTCACGACAATTGTCTGTCACCGATTGTTATGGGCCAATGATGCTCGTGCTTCTGAATGTCTGCAGTTTCTGTAGACTTTTAAAACAGAAATATCTCTTGAAATAGGGCTCAAAAATTATGTTTCATGTTTCTAGTTCTTTTCAGTAAGCATGTGAAAATTCCCCATCAGGATTGCAGCTGATTCCGTCTGTTCAGCATTTCTGTCATAATCAATGATCTCATCTGAGGGTGTTCCCTTCCGTTTCTTGGTCGTCTTGATGTGCAATGAAGAGTTGGACCTGACTTCTCTGAGCTACCCCATGCAATTCAAGGCAATACATCTCTGGTTCCCTCTCACTTGGAAAAATAAGGTTCCTTTAAAATCATCTAGGTAATGCTATTGCTCTAAAAGAGCCACATAATGTTTTAGCAGCAGGACTCTTAGTAGTGGTTTAATAAGAGTGGGAATACAGGATTTAAAGTGACTGTGGTTTATAATATTGCAGGTAAATTCTACTTCAGCTCTCCCCATGAAAAATTATTCTCATAAAAACTTATAAATTACTTTAGTAATGTAGCCTGATAGAAATAGTTCAGTTTATTTGCGTCTTTGTTTTTGAACCTCCTAACTGAATAAATTTGTGAATTATGGGAATTTGTTTTTCTTATCCCATTGTACATAAATTGGGTAGATAAAATCCATAAATCCAAAAAATCATAAATTTTGTTATGCTGCAATATGCTGTGCAACATAAAACCGAAAATTAGACCTCAACGTAAATAAATACTTTAGGACTTTATAGGAAGCTGTAAAAGATATATAGGATTGTTTTCTTTAGCATAGATAAGAATCTGTAACCTAAATTTCTTGAACCAGTATTTCTCTCATTTACACTTGCAAGAGATGGAGCTGACACTGATCAGGTAGTATATGAATGAATTTGTGGACTTACTGAGATTTGGAAAGTGATACTTTCATTGGGATTTTTCTGTCCTCTCTCTGCCTGTTATAACATTCTCCTTTTATATTCATCAGTGTCACAAAACTTCGTATTTGTTTACCTTTATTAAATTTTATTATAAAGTTTATATACCTCTGTAAAGGGCTTTAGTGTAAAATCAAAACAGATCCTCTAGTAATCATAATTTTGAAAGTAATGAAAAACACCTTGACAAGATCATCTTAAAGCACATTTATGTAAGGAGGTGAAAATATGGAAAAAGCAATAACCCAACTTCCCCCTCAGGAAGCTACAGACAAGAAATAGAATTTAGCTGCAGTGGTTTATTGTGGGGAAACTCTTTGGAATTTATGCTGTTTATGACTGCACTGAAAAATTAAAGAGGATAATGAAAATATGTAACTTAGTGATAAAGTTAAAATAAACCAGCTGATACTTTTCCTCTGTAGGACAATAACCATCCCCACACGTGGAAAATGTTAATGATGAAAAAAAATTGTGACTTAAGTTGAATAGTAAAGACACTGGATATGTTGGCTTGCTGCTAAATGAGAGATGCCAGAGTAGTTAGAATTCCTGGAATTCCTGGGCACTATAAAGGTAAAGCTAAGCCTTAATCATCATCCTGGCAGCACTGTTTGGCTGAACAATGTAAACTGGACTAGTACTGGAGCTATCATCAGTTCTATCATGATGAGGGAGGAAGAATTTTGTTAGTAGCAAACGTTGGCTAGGAGAAAGTAAGCTACCACCAATAGCAATTTTATTAAGAGAGCGTCAGAGAGATTGTGTGTATGCGATCATGATGGGAAGAAAAAGAAAGCCTCTGTAGACTTAGTATTTTGTGCTAAGTGCCTACGTCTGGCTTAAATCAGGACTCTGAGTAAGAAGTGTTCATAGTTATATGATACATTTCTACAGTCTTTCTTTCTTAGTCTCAGTCACAACAGGGAGCAGCATCAAAGTTACTTGAACTACAGTCCCTGGTCTGCAGTGCAAGAAACATGAGGTGAAATTGTGTTCTAATTGAGCCTCTAATATTTTGCACACCTAAAAGAGAAGTAGTAAGGTATAAGGAATATAAAGAGTTTAAGGAAAATCAAGACTGTATCAAGAGAAATTGTTTTTTATCACAATGTAATTATTAAGTCTGACATCTTAAAAGGCACACCCACATATTACATGGGCACACACAGGAAAGAAAGGAGAAGGAAGAAAGAAAAACTCAAAAAGTAAAAAGCGGTCCTTGTGAGTTACCAATTAGATGCAATTAGGTGGATTCTATAGCATTCTGGAAAGGGTGGAGAAAGTAAGTCAGCTCTGGCTCCAGACCGCCAGGTCTGAAGGAATTCTGAGGAATCTTCGATACAAAAAGAATCTCTTGATAGCCCTCCCTGGTCTTGGTAAATAATAGACATAAGTGAAGTGGTGCTTGTTTTGTAAGGCTGAGTGTACATCTGTCATTAACAGAGGACTGACTTTTCCTTTGGGCAGGCCTAAGGTGAAGACAGAAATAGAACCTGCTGGATCTGTTTTTGACCACGGCGTTGTGCATTTTATTCAATGCTTTAGTATGAGAACTGTGGAAGTCAGCTTGTTCCTTTCATCTTGTTCTTAATGTCAGTTTTCAGTTTTCTATGATTTTGCTGGAAAGAGGCAAAACCCACAAGAAAAGCCTTCAGAATGTAGAACTTTAATTATTAGTACGTAATCTAAATCTAGAGGACTTCTATCAAGGGTGTAGAAATTAATTTTTTTAGTATGCATTTTTTATGAAGCTGTGAACCTTGGCTAATTTTAGAAATTCTGATGAACTAAAATAGATGTCCTCTGCCTTAAAGTCAGATGACTCAGTTGAACCACAGGTCCTTGAGCTTTTCAGGACTGCATTGATACGGAGGCTCTGACTTCTTAAATGGGTGTGAATTGTTTAAATAGAAAGCAGGTACCTGTGGGTTTTTTTTCTCCCATTGAAACATTTTCCTGCAGTGTGCTTTGAGCTTTTATTGACAATCTCTGAAGGTATTACTGTGATGTTAGTAGTCAGTGATTTGGACCATGTAGTCAAGGAATTCTGTTACATATTTCTGAGGACTAATTGCCTTCTTTGACCCATGCCTGGTGTAATCACCGTAGTACTGTATTTCTATTCCATCCCCTGACAGAAACTGGTAAGATACGGACAATCCTTTGATTTGCTCCTGCTCACCAAAGAGGTTTTCTTGCATAGGTGTACAAGTAGGAAACAGTAGGAGAACTGGGATTTAGAAAAATGCCTTCCAGTTGAAACATCCCCAAAACCAGTCATGCCGTGTTTGGAACCTCCATTCTTCCAAGTTGTCAAAAATCTAGATTTTTGTCATCGTGATCTGATTTTTCTAGGCACATAAGGACTAAAGGATCCTGCTAACTAGCGTGGGATTTGAATGTTCAGCACATCCTAAAGTCATTCTGGAACTTATTTCTTGTTTATTTGGATATATGCTTGAAGAATGGCAGAAGATGAAGTAAAGATTTAAAAGCCAAACCTGTAAGAAGTTGGGGTGAAAATTCTCACTTTTTTCTCTTCTGTCATTATTCTTATTAGACAGTCTTTGAAATCTGGAAAAAGAACAATGACATTGTAAGTTCCCATTAGTTTTTCAGGAGGGGAAATCATTGCCATTTGGATGGAAAAAGAAAGAAGAAATTGTTACTAAAAAATTTCTAGCTTTCTGAAAGAGAGCGAGCACATGCGCGAAGCTGAATGGATGCACATTCCACCACACAAACGAAATCTCTTCCCAGACTTTGTTCATATTGAATCTGGCTCTAGTTCTCCCAGCAGATTTGTCATTTGGACCCCACGTTTGTAGCATTGGAACAGTCTCAGGCCCTTAGTGAAAGAACACTTTGGAATCAGACATCTGAAAAACATTAGAATTGAAATTAATTACAAATATGGGTTTGGAATAGACAGTAGAATGTTTCCTTTAGAAAACAGAAAGTATCACCAGATTGGAATCTTTCAAGGAAACCTCCACTTACCTATTTTGTACTATAGAAGTATTTCAATATCACAAGAACTAAAGTGTGCTCCATTTTTTGCTTTTTATTAAAAGTAGATCTTCAGTTATGAACTAGGTTTCGTGTATTAAAGTCAGGACATTACTTGCCTTGTTCTCTGAAGCACCTGCTACTGATACCAGAATACAAACTCTAAACTTTATAGAGCAGTAACTCTATTTTCTGTTACTGATAAGTGCATACAGACGTCTCTGGTTCTAAATTGTTTTCTTGTCGTAAATTGTTTCCTGAATTCTGCACTGTGTTCATCCTTTAAGACCACTTTAGTCTATAAAAACTGCAAAAACATATAAACAGCAGTGTTCTGGTTGGCTGAGACAGCATAAATCACAGAGAAGGGAGTTAATTCCACTTTTCCCTGACATACTCGCACCTGTAATTTCCTTTAAACTTGTTGATGTTTGAGTGCACCTCTCTGTTGCTGTGTTTCATGATAGTAGCTTTAACTGAAATTGTGTTTTGGATTTGCTGATAACACTCGTTGTAATTACTGTGTAATACTTAATTGGACGTCATGTTAATTATTATTTTAAACTACCTCACATGTTCTGATCTGAATTTTTCATTTAGAAAACACATCGATCTTTGGTCTGATTCCCTTTGGATCATTGAGGATGGGGCATACATTTAATATTTCAGGTTATTTGTATGCAACAGAATTTCCCAAATCTAGGCTCGTGATTATATGCCAGTACTGATATGTGCAAAGTTACTGTCAGTCCAGTATTTCAAGTTCTAGAATCTCTGTTCAGACACAATAAAATCATTTAGATTTCAGGCCCTTTAATAAAATAATATATGGACAAAGTACTTTGTCCTACAAAGTACAATTGCGATTTACATTTCTATGCACTTTTTTAATGCGCACAGTGTTAATAAAAATATCTAGTTGTGCATATATACAGTTTTGTATTATTTATTCTTTAATTCAGAAAAATAAGTATCCTTATATCAAATTTAGAAGTCACTTTACAGTTTAGAAGCAAACTGTATGGATGGAATACTAGGAAGTGATTAAATAGGTATGGTTTAAAGAGGCATGGATCAACTTTCTACCTACCTGTGGCCTCTACATGAGCTCGTAGCAGCTGATACTGTATTCTTCTTCTTCTTCTGTAAAAGTACTGGGGGTGTCCTTTGCATCCAGGGCCTGAGGAGGTGTTTCTCTTATGAATGATTATAGTCCTGGTGTCCTGCTAAGTTGGCTTCAGTGAGAGTAAGCGTTACTCTGAAGCAGAGACTAAGGTACCACTGAGATCTTATCAAAGTGACACCAAGCCTGTTCAATATATAAAATAATAAGGCAAAGACTGTTTTAACAGAATAATTTAAACAGCCTTACTTTGTTTAGTCCATCTCCAAATGTTATAGAAAGGAGTGATATAATTATCTGTATTCTGTTATTGAAAGGATAAGTATGTCTCATGAAGAAAATATCAAAAATATTTTAAGTTAAACTGAAGTAAGAGCTGAAGTATAGAAGGTGCCCTAAAAGTCTTTAATACCAAAATGACCTCATAGCATATTCTAAAATGGTAATGTTATAGGCAAGTTTATATTCTCTCAGTAAAAAAAAATAAACCAGTATTTTACAGTTCGTTTTAGAGGTCTGGGATACTTGACTCTTGTCAAATCCAGTTTTCTTTCTGTCTGTCTCTCAGGTAGACTGTGAATGAGCCAAGTCTCAGTGGAGATATGTCTTTAATGCCTCTCAGAAAACAGTGTCCTTACTGCTGAGAAACTCACTAGTCCCCTGCTCTTGATGCATAAACTTAATCTTTATGGAAGGCCACTGTTGAATCTGATACCATAGGAAGTAGTTTCCTTACGGCAGTGTGTGAATTCAGTTTATTAATCTTAATTCAGGGAAAAAAAATATCCTTTACTCTGCTCTTCTAGCAATATAGTGCAGCAAGTAAACTGTTAACATCATCTGCTAACTCTGTGTTTCTCCATCGGCAATACCGTAATGCCATGAAGAGGAGATCATACTGTCAGAAAATATTAAGATGATATTTGCAGCAGGACAAGTTCATAGTAATTTGGAATACTTGGTGGGGACCTGCAGACTGTCAGATACCAAGTCATACCTGAGCTCCAGCAGCACTACAGTGCAGTTGATGACCTAGTGATTCTGGGGTTTCAACTCTGAGGCTGGATTTCTGTCATATTCCTTCTCAAGGGCTGTGTTAGATGCCTTACAGCTTGTGCTTCGCATGCAGTTAAAAGGCGGATGTTAACACCCTCAAACCAAAGCGTATGCACAGCATGAATCATTTTATGTCTGTGTGTCTCTTGAGCCCGTCCGTTGCTGTGGCTTGCCCCCTGTCCAGCATTCCGCTCTACGGTTCCTTGCACTCTTTTTTCTTCATCATTGTTTCTGCTGCTGCTGCTTCCTGCACATTTGCTCCCAAGAACTAAGATTTTTTTCTTTCTTTTTCCTTTCCTAACCTTGATGAATGGCCTATATCTCAATGCCAAAGCTCACCTTTTTTTTTTTAACTGAACATGATTGATAGAGCAAGAATAACAATGGAACAGTTTGTGTCCTAACAGCCTCAGATTTTGCTAGGATTTCCCTCAAGGGATCGGCAAAAGTTTTATTCTGTGCAGGAATTTAGATACCTAAAAATCTAGTGAGTAACCAAGAGGGATTTTGAAACTTCTGCTATGTAGTCTGAATACCTTGTAAAAACAGCAAGTCCAGAGTGCCATGTCAATTTTCTTTCAGGGAATACTTGCAGGGATAAATATTCCTTTTCATCCTGCACAGATGGCTTAATTTTGGCAGATGAACTCCAGCATTTTATAATACAAGCTCACATACTTTTGTTTTATATGTTAAGTAATAAGATGGAAGAACATGAATAAGCTTTGTTAAAAACTATTACTTACAAAGCATATGCTTTGGTAACCATATTATATAATTCTATAATGTTTTAAGAATATTATTGTTGGTCTTGCCCTGCTATCATTTAAACAGACTGTTTTCCCATAGCATGTTCCCCATACATTTTTATTATTAAAATGAGTGTAACAATACCCTTTTTGAAAGAATGCCTAGTAAAATTGCTTACGCTGTTAAATATAATGAGCTTTTAAGGGCAGATTTTTGAGCGATATGGCAAGGCAACTTCACTAAGATCAGGGCATTTGTGCCAGATTACACCTACAGAACATCTGAATGTAAAGTTTAAGATGGTTATTAAAATTTGTGTGCCTAAATTTAAGCAGCAAAGTTAGTTACTTAAGTAGAACAGATGTTAAAGTGACATTGACTTTCACAGGTTCCTAAGTCATGAATACTTGTAACAGTTTTGCTCCTAGATCTGTAGATAGAAATATGCTGGGAGAAATTAATGGCTTTGAAAATAAAAGACCAAAGTACTGTAACATCTTTGAAAATGCTGACTTCATAAGTCAACATTTAAATGGGAGCCTGTCTTTCTACTAAATAGCTTTTCAGCTGCTTTCTTATCATAGTAGTACTTAATTAAAATGGTTCAAAGGAGCTGGGTCATAAAACTGCATTGTTTTTTTGTGCTAAAAAGAATTTCTGCACTCAGCAAAGCTTCATCAGTTCTCAGAACTTAGTAGTTGAGTCAATAATTTTCTTTCACTATGGTGAACCACACATTGAGAATGCCATAAGCAATTATTTAATCTTTGTATCTCAGGGTTAGTTCAGGACCACAGTAGTCTAATTAAAAAGTGCTTCGGTGTATCATTGATTTCTTGATATGATGACAGAGTCCGACTTGATTCTGTGTTGCTTTGAAACCAATAATGTTGATAGTCAAGCTTTCTACATAAACACTGAAGGGTAGAGAAACAGAAAATGTGTCTGTGCATGCAGTTTGTAGGGGCAGAGAGCGAAGGGAAGAATGATCAGAAAATGGAGGGAAGAATTTAACTCACAGGGGAAACAAGGGTTATGATATTGGTTTAATGTAGTTGTTCAATCAGCCGATCTAACTAAATTCTGAGGGAAGGTTTATTGTTTACTTAAGACAAAGCTTTGCAGAGAGTACCGCATTGCTAGCACCAGACATTGGACTTCGGTGATCTATTCACTTGTCAAAACATCAACATCACAAATTCATTGCATTGCCTTACAAATGACCTCCTCTTAGCCCTGCTTTCTGTAGTTTAGAGTTTCATTCATTTGTCTTGTTGCAATTCTATTTCTGGTTTAAATTTCCACTTGTATTGAAGACATAAGTCCAAGTAGTAGTGTAAAAAAGCGCATAACCTCATTCATAACTGTCATGACCTTTAATTCAGAAACCATAGCTCCAGAATAGCTGCAGTTAATAGTCTTTTCAAGAAGCTTATTTGGTCTTTGACCAAAAATTTGTATGGTTATGGTGATTGGGAAATTGAGAAGACTCATGTGGAAAGTGAATTAGTAGAATTTTTCCTTTTTTTTTTTTTTTTCTTCTAGAAAAAGGAAATCTCATTATTATGTCAATTCAGCTGTCCTACAGCATACATCTGCTCCAGTTCTGCTCTGTAGTTTTGGGCTTTATTGTATTTTTATTGTGTCTTATGGAGTCTGGTGTCATGAGAGGATGCCATCTACTTGTATAACTCTCAGTAAACAATGAGATGTAAGAAAACTGAATGACAGCAACAACAGTGTCAAGCTAATCAGGTGAAATATTCTGCTTTTAAAATATTTTAATTTCTGTAAATAAATTCACCACATGAATCTGCTGTTCACTTGAATAGTCTTGCTTGGTCATCACTAAAATCAGTTTTGCTAGAAAAAAGCCCAATTGACAGTTGCTACCCTGCTCCATTAATGAAAAATAAGATGGGATAGCCTATGTCCATTTATGCTAAACAACTCTGAACTGTTTATTAGGGGGAGACTATAAAAATCTCACTCTCACTGTCTGCATTTATGGACTCAAGCAGAACAGAATTTTCCTGCTTCTTTGGAGCTAAATCTGCTAAACCTTCCTGCTTATAAACCAAATTAGATATCTTCTGTAGGCTAGAATAAACTCCAGATATTTAATCCTGGAAAAATTCAGGAAGTTGAGTACATAAAGGGCTTAAAAAGGAAAAGTGTAAAACTAAACTAAGAGTTTGAGTCTCTTTATCTTCTCAAAATTCCTCTCTTGGTATTTAGAATTCTATTTACACCCAAACCAGCTCCACTGTCGAAGAAATGGCATCTGTCAAAGTCAGTGCCATCAGTGTGATGTGCCAGTAAATCCTTTATATTTCTGCATCTTTTCCCACTTATCAAGAACCGCTTTGACATGTTGAAAGAAATGCCACCAAAATCCTTTTTACAAATTTTGGTGGCACTCAAATTTTAGTACACTTCTGCTTCTTGCCTTTTCTATAATAATAATTCAGCATCGCCTCCACGGTGTTAGAATATCCAGCTTCTACAAACTAAGATGGTGCATCTTCTTGTTCATAGTGAATGCAGAATCTCTCTTTTATGTGTAACTCAAACTCCCTCCCCAGTTATTTAAGTGGCCTTGTAGAGCTGGACCTCTCACAGACCAACAGTAATGATGTCAAATGCTTTAGAATCACCCGTTCTAGAAAGAAAACTGCCTTCTCATAGCCTCCTATATGCTGAGACGTGCTTCTTACAGAAAACAAACAAACAAAACAATTGTATCTTAGCGTAGCTCATGTAGAGCTGTTTCCCATATTTCCAGATAATGATTTGAGGATTTTAACAGCTCCTTTCTTGCTCCCAGTTTGCCTTGTCAGGCTGCTTAACTCCACAGGACTATGGAGCCTCTTATCATCTCTTAACCCCAAGGATTCAGACAAAGACCTGCTTCTAGTTTCATGTCAGACCAGGTAATGTAGCAACCCTTCCAGGTGGCTCCCACCAGAGATGCTGAACATCGCCGTTACCCTCAGATTCTGCCCTTTTATGGTTTCTTACAGAGCTCTAAATGAAAAAAAAAAAAAATCTCATTATTTTGTTGCTAAGTCCATAGTGTTTTAAGTTGTGCTGACTCTTCGGTCAGAGTTCAGTGCAACAAACTGTGTAGGGAATATTTTTGACTTATACAAAGTTTTATGAAACATTGTATATTACTTGCAAGTTCTATAAAATGGGTTTTTCCTTCACCTGACCCAAAGCCATGAGGAATAGACAGCCTATTGCATGTAAAGTCACCTTGCCTTTTCTTGATGAACCTGAAAATATATTTAGAGGGATTTCTTGGTTGTTATTTGCAGGGCTTCTAGTGTGAGATTCCTGCATGCTCCACAGGAGCTACATGACTTATTCCCTGAGATCTGCACTTCCGAAGTAACCTTTCTGGAAAATAGGCAACTTAGCTGGAGACTTGCGCTGTTACAGGGGATCGCATGTCGTTCTTGGAACAACAGTGCTGTTGAGAGACTTAGACTGGAAACTCGGAATCGAAAAAAACTACGTTGGTAGGGACTTGTGGCCTGGTGGAGATTTATGTTCCAAATATTGAAAACTTCATGATGTTACTCATAAGAAGGCTGAAAGAGAATACAGTGCTGTTTTCACAGTGGCTCACTCAGTCTACTCATTCCTTTTAGCAAATGAGTATATTTAAGAAATACATCATGAAAGTTTCCAGCAGGCGTAAAAATATTGTGATTGAGGATTAGTATGATAGGGAAGGAATAAGGTGTCCTTGACTTCTAAATATACACACCGTAGTTCATTACAAATGTAGCTCGGGAACCGGAAAGGAACTGATGCAGTGTGCTGAGAAGGTAAGTCCTTTCTGCAAAAATGCAGGAAAATCAGCTGTTTCTAAGGTGCATTATCAAATGGGTTCTTCATCCATCTAAGCAAAAGATAGAATATTCATTTAGTCATTCCCTTTTTGGTGTGTTCTATCATTCCAGTTCTACATAGAATCTTTTTGCGTGTGTGTGTGCTCTACAGAAATAATTTTTGTTGCAAGGGGTGACGTGCAGAAAGTTTTCCTGTGCTTTTAAATGCAAATACTCGACTTTTAATCCAAAGAAACAGGTAGTTGTTTTACAGGCTTGCATAGATAGATCTCCTGGAATCCGTTATATAATATCTTTCTAATCTTCTACCATACTTACATATAAAAGTGTATTTCTTGCTTTGAACAATAGTTGCTTATAGTGATATTTCCTCGGGTAGCAAATCCATTGACCTTGTTTATGGCTACCAGAGTATTTTATTCTCAGACAGTAGATGAAAACTGTATGATTCTGAAATTATTTATTTCATATAAATAACCGAAGCAAGATCATTAACCTCATTCCAGCATTGTGATCACAGTCTCTTCTCCACACACTGCTCTTTTAATCACACCATTGACCATTCATCATCTTTTATACCATATTCAAAAACTTTATCCTTGCTGTGAGGGATATACAGAGTTTTTACATTCTGTCCTTTAAAACATGGAAAGTTGTAAGGAAAAGGGAAGCAAGAGTAGAATGCACATTTTGCAGTTTTCTGTCTTATATGAAACTGCGTTTATGATTTAATTCTTCAGGTGCTTACACAAGACATGACTCCGCAGGATATATACCTTTTTTTATGCATATCATCTATTGCATGGGTACAAACCAGCATTTAGCTAGACTTCAATCTGGTATTTGTTTAGCTGTTGTAGCAGCAAACTGGAGATGTGCCATTGGAATTGATTCTGTGCAAGTAGAGCTGCTCTCTCAGAAGAGGAAAGGTGCTGTGTTACAGAAAGCCACCACCTTCAGCAATGAGAGTCTTCTCATTGACTTTAATGGGCATTAATCAGGCCTGGTGCCAGCGACTGTTTATGTGCGTATTTATATTTAAGCGGTAAACACCGGAAGCGTTCATTAAGCTTAACAGTAAAAGTGACTGACCGCTCAGTATCAAAAGCAGTCCCATACAAATAGTAACTTAAATCAAGCGTTAATCAAAACTGTAAAACAGCCTGCTGAATCCTTTCAGAAACAACACACCCACAACCTTCCCCCAAACCCTTGTCAAACAAATGGTTTTTGCAGCCTATCTGGAAGGTCATCAAGTCCTGGGCTATTTCAGGAGCAAGTTCCAGATGGTCTCTAACATGCTGAATAATGTATGTCTATGTGGGAGTGGGGAGAGTGGGGCTCGAAGGAACTATTATATGGATACGAGTAAACCCATGCATTACATTAATATAGGACGAGCTAGGTGTTGTAATTAAAAAAGCTCTTGCATCCTTTGTTTCAAGTGGCAAAAATAACTTTGTCAAGAATCTTTATGGATAACATCAATTTCATATTTCTCTCAGCAACAATCTACACTCCACAAAACCTTTAGCTTTTATTTTGACTACATTAGTCTTGTTTACGGGAGCACTAGTACTTCAGTGTGTGGTATTCTTAGCTTGGTATTTCATGAGCAGTAATCTTTTATCTTGTAATTCTTACAATGCTGTAAAGTGAAAATCCAAGACCTCTAATAAATAATGAAGCAGAAAATCTAGTCTAATAAAGCAGAAAATCTAAGGGGTCCTACAGGAAAGATGGGGGAGGAACTCTTTATCAGGGAGTGTAGTGACAGGATAAGGGATAACAGTTTCAAACTGAAGGAGGTTAGATTTAGATTAGATACTAGGAAGAAATTCTTTACTGTGAGAATGATAAGGTACTGGAACGGGTTGCCAGAGAGGCTGTGGATGCCCCATCCCTGGAAGTGTTCAGGGTCAGGCTGGACCGGGGCTCTGAGCAGCCGGGTCAAGTGGGAGGTGTCCCTGCCGATGGCAGGGGGTTTGAAACTAGATGATCATTAAGGTCCTTTCCAGCCCCAACCATTCTATGATTATTATACCTGAGATAATTGTATAGTGCAAACATAAATGTTTAAAACTGTTTTGCATTAATTGATTTTAAATGTACTGGACAGAAAGTCAGCAAGTGCTTTTTGAGCATAATATGTAGAATTCGGACTGTCTGTATTCCTCAACGTACATCACCACCTTGTATGAGTTTGCTCGGAGGCTGCCTGTCTGCCTACATTATCTGTAATAAGGAAAAGCACTGACCAGATAGGAAGCTAAGAACAAAAATAGATGACTTGAGGCAGTTTGCTTAGGTCAGAGGTGAAAATGGGGTTTATTAACCAATGATCCTTTTCAACATGAGAGCTCTTAGCCCTAATGTTACGTTCTGACCAACACAATGACGAAACATATGGAGTAGATACACTGTTGATGCCTTTATTTCTGCATGCAGGAAGATACAGATGGCACTGTACTGCTATCAATTATAGAATAAAAAAGAATCAAAACTAAATACAATAATGTTACTTATTAATAATGATGCTAATTGTGTCACAGAATGGAAAACTTCTTTTCTTATTGCCGTCTTTTGAGTTTCCTTATGGCCATAGCTCTAAATCCATGATCCTGGTGAAATTCTGTTCATGTATAAAGAGACCAAGGATATGGAAGAAATTGCACGTAGATAAATCAGTGCATTGTTTTTGTCCTAAGGTAATAATATTTCAAAGTACTTTCATTCTGATGGTTTTCAGAATAACTATTTGAAGTGAATTGTTGGCCTTGGACAAATTCCTGGAGGAGAGAGTGACGTACATGTCACAAAAGAAATCATTGTTATAGGCACAGCTAGTGACAGTGCTCGGTTTCAACAAACAAGTAAGTTGACAGAAAGCCTACCATGCAATTACTGGCATAAAGAAATCTCCTCTAAAACAAGATTGAAAGCATGCCCTATGGCACCTCAAGTTTGAATAATAGAGCAATGGTACAAAATAGACAGTATCAGCAATGCAGTAAGAATAAAAAAATTAATTTCTGATCCTCATCCTGTGCCTATTCAGTGGACTAATGAAAAAGTGAAATTTCCTATACAGTCAATGTTCAATAATTGATTTCTTTATAAGGTAAATGTATAACTAAGTATATGTTTCTGATTTGACACTGTGGCTATTAGCTCAAGATACTTAAGATTTCTGAAATGACCATTAGAGTTGTCTTCTCCAGGTTCATCACTGTTCATAAGCTCCACAGCACATTGATACTGTTGAGCCAATCAATTTATGTAAAAGAATACACAAGCCCATTCACAACAAAAGAGGATGTTTTCTGGGCAGTTTGGATCAGTGAAGCCAACAGGCTGTGGACAAAATATCCAAAAGACAATAGAAAATGAAAATAAAAATCATTGTCAAACAGCTGCTATCACTACAGCATACATCAGTGCTCAGACTTGCCTTTGGCTGGACAGCGTTTGGAGATGTACTTTATGGTGACTGAAGAAAATCAAGTGTAAGAGCTGTGCCAGATCATGTCCTTCAAAGTGAAATCTGATTGAAAGAATAAGGAAATTATGAGTTTCCCCCTGTTGACTAGCTACAGGTATTCATAGGGGAATGCATATCTCTAAGTCAGGTAATTTTCCTATAGTTTCCTGCCTGCAGTGAATGCTCTTCCTCAGGGTTTCAGTTTTCTGCTGGTTTTGTTGAACTTTAAATACTTGTATATGAGGGATGAAATGACAAATTTAGGAAAAGAATCCGCAAGGATACGTTTCCTGGTTTTCATATGGATATATTTCATATTTTTTCTACTCTAAGGTTTAATTTCTAGTGAACAAATGTTTTATTCTTCTGAGTCCAGTATGTGAACAGGCACCTTAAATCTTAATGTCCAGCTGCTGTATGCATTTCTACTTGTATGGAATATTTACATACTGTACATATGAGCTGATCTGTGACTTGTGAAGAACTAAAAGAAATGGGACTATTTCACATATATACTACAATTTAACAGTTGCTTTTAGAAAAAAGAAAAAGTTTAGGTAATTATTTGAAAAAATATTAAGGTGAATGATGGAAATTATAGAGTGCATGTAAGGTAATAGATGACCTTGCCTTGTTTAAGCTCCATTGGAGTTTTGCTGTTAAATTTGGCAACAGCAAACTTCACAGACTTTAGTATCTACTTTTTACATGAAAATCTTTAAAAGATGGATTGCATTGGACTTCAGATTTCCTACCATAGCTCTACTTGGGTCAGAGAATGTGGTTCCTGTACTTATAAAACACTTGAACAGGAAATCTTTTTAAAAATAAAAACAAGCTCAAAGAACCATTTTAAGTCAGCATCCACTCAGAAGACTACTCCCCAGCGCTGCACAAGAGAATTGTGATGGATTAACTGAGTGCATAACAGATATTGTTTTAGTGCATTAGCCCTGATTTCCTGCTCAGAGTGATTGATTGAGCCTCAGTCAAGACAATGTCCACAGCAAATATTAAGCAAACTTACCCAGACACAATCAATCACTCTTATCAAAGGATCACCACATTTGGAGCAAAAAAAAAAAAAAGAAAAAAAGGTAAAGCACTACCTGCTTTGCACTGTGTTCATCCAATTTTAATTCTTTTTCTTGAAAGCATGAAAAGTAGATTGCCTTTGTAAAACTATTGTTTGCTTCAGTGTATTTCTTCAGGCTGCTCAGCTGTAACGTGCAGAGGTGTAATTTACTTATATTACAACATGTTTGCTATTTTAACAAATATATAGGTTTCAAACAAGACGGGATGAAGGCAACACAAGGTAATTTGAATATTTAGAGAATAACCTGACTGTGAGAAAGGTCATTTGTCTATAAAAACGGACCTCATTGGTTTCAGCCACCATCGATTACCACTGGTAACAGTGTTTTTTCTCCAAGGACTGCGTTTCTGAAGAGTTCTGTTATATTCCGCCGCTAGTTTATTTAGTTTATTTGCAATTATTTCAGCATTGTAAATATTATTTAGGCGTAGTCAAAATGTCTTATATAGAGCAGGCAAATATGATTTTATCGTTTTGAGGGTATGGAAGATTCTGTTTCTCTTTCTAAGTGCTGTGGCTGCGCTTTGTGGTGCTGAGTGTGACAGCAGGCTGCTGTTAAGCAAGACGTTGTTAGCGGCAACCTGTTCAGACGGGTCTATGCAAACCCGAACTACAAACTGAAACAGAACATGGGTCTTCAAGCTCGGTCTTGGATGGTGGAGTTTTAGACTCTCAGCACAATTAGTAGGATCCTATTTAATCATCAGAAGTAAAAACAGAATATTTTTTGTTTTATGTAGATAGGAATGAAAGGACCTGCCAAACCAATCTAAAAGAAGAGAATGAAGAATTATGACCTTACGCTATAGGAAAGAACTGAAGTATCAACATTTCATGACTACAGGTTGTTTTTTCTTAAAAGCTAAGAAATTAGTTATAAAAAAAAAATCTTAACATTCTGCCAGCCTCTAATATCTCTAATAATCCTCATTAGGTGGATTTTTATAGCATAAGCAGAGTAAAACAACTTTTTATGGTTCAGGCAAGAACACAAATGCTTGTCCGGTTCATATCCAAGAGAACATCTGCAGCAGACTTTAATTGCTTCAGAGCATGCAGTGGGAATGTCTTCAAATGAATTTACATTGCAAGCTTGGTCAACGAAAATGCTTTTAATTGTTCATTGGCAGCCATTCAACCCAATTTTTACACTGTGATTGTAGTGCATAGCTGCTTTGGTGTATGCATGTTAATAATACATACAAATATCTAGCCAAAAAAATATTATCTAAATGTATGTGCTACCATACATCAGTGTTTAAAAAAACCCTACAGCCATAGAAAATAGATTTATATTATACATTCTGAGATCCACCTAGTAAGCAAATCGTTTCGCTTTCCTATGTTTTCATTTTTTTGTCCTTCACCTATAAAATGAAAGAAGAATGAGGTAAGTGGAACAACCGCAACTGCAGCGCTTCCCTCCTAGCCCCCTATTCTACCTCATCCTGACAGACGTGCTCCCAGCTTTCTCCAGACCCACGGACAGTTGTTCACAGAAGGACGTATGATGTCTCCTCCCACGTTGCTCTCTCAGAGAAGCTCCTTCCCTTTTTGTTAGTGGTAGGAGAGTTGATCTAGGAGGAAGCAGAAGCAGTAGAAACTATCTGTACATGTACGGAATATTTCAGTGGCCATATCCAGACATTTTTACTTTCATAGAATCATAGAATGGCTGGAGTTGGAGGGGACCTTAAAGATGATCTTGTTCCAACCCCTGTGCCATGGGCAGGGACACTTCCCACTAGACCAGGTTGCTCAGAGCCTCATCCAGCCTGGTCTTCCTGGGGTGAGGTGTCCACAACTTCTCTGGACAACCCATTCCAGTGTCTCACCATCCACACAGTACAGAACTTCTTCCTAATATCTAATCTAAATCTGCCCTGCTCTAGAGTATAACTATTGTCACTTGTCCCATTACCACACACCCTCACAAAATGTCCCTCTCCAGCTTTCCTGTAAACCCCCTTCAGATACTGGAAGGCCACTATAACGTCTCCCCAGAGTCTTCTCCAGGCTGAATAGACCCAACTCCCTCAGCCTGTTCTCATATGAGAGGTGCTCTAGCCCTCTGATCGTCTTTGTGGCCCTTCACTGGATCCTCTCCAACAGATCCATGTCCTTCTTGTGTTGGGGGCTCCAGAGTTGGATGCAGTGCTCCAGGTGGGGTCTCGCAAGAGCAGAGGGTCATAATCTCTTCCCTTGACCTGCTGGCCATGCATTTTTTGATGCAGCCCAGGACAGGATTGGCTTTTTGGGCTACCAAGGCACATTGCTGGCTCATGTTCAGTGCTTTACCAACCAGGATTCCCAAGTCCTTCTCTGCAGGGCTGCTCTCAATCCAGTCATCACCCATCCTATATTTGTGCTTGGAATTGCTCCGCCCCAGGTGCAGAACCTTGCACTTGGCCTTGTTGAACTTTCCATCATGTATGTCCCAGAGAATCAAGCTTGAAGAGTTTATAGCAAAAGTGGGGGGGTTTGACATATTGTGCAATTTTGACTCATCATAACTGTACAGTCCTTTCCCTCTAGGCCACTTCACTTTTTTTTGCACTAGAGTTTTTTTACAATAAATCCCATGAAGGGTTTTAAGTGTATGAGCTATAAGTGAAAGCTTTGTTTGCTTTTTCTTATGCTTTATCATTTGAAAAATTCAAGCTAGCAGAGGAAGTTGCCATTTTTCTCTAGTGATTCAGTCACAGCAACATGTAGTAGATGGTTTATGCGATAAAGAGATTTCTTATTAACCTCATTGAGGTCATTTAAGTTTCTCAGTAATTTTTTAGAGGGGAGCTGTAGGAGTGGCTTCTGTGATAAGAGATCAGGAGCTGCCTCCATGTCAAGCAGAGCCAATTTCAGACACCAGATTGTCAGTACTTGTATTTTCTATGCCATAGCTTCTTAAAAATAGACAAACAGTGAATTATACCCTCAATAAAAAGAACAGACTTCAGAATAATCATAATAAAATCTGCGAGAATGCACATACCTGTGATGGCTACATCTGGGGTTCTGCAGAGTGTTATAGCTTGGTTAAGTGGGTGTGGTTTTTTTTTTTGTTTTTTGTTTTTTTTTGCACTGTGTGTAGTAGTCTGGGATCAAGCCATTCTGTAACGAGTCATCTCAGTTGTACAGGTCTCCTAAATATTCAAAGAGGGTTTCTTAAACAATTTTTAATTGAGATGTTTTAGAAATATCAAGAAATATGCCCCACTAATTTTCTTTACTTACTAGACTAAAGCAAGGTAAACCATTGGAGACTATGTAGTCTTTCAAGGAAATGTCCTCATCAGCTAGAGATTAAATTAGGCCATCTTGATAACCTGGGTTGGTGAACAAAATTGGTTTGATATTTGATCGTACTTCCCCTGGAGTTTTGGGTTAAAAATAGTGAACTGGTAAAGGAAAATCTCTGAAAGGAATTTTGCATCTCAGTGGATGTTTTTTCTTTGAACCAAATGATGTTTCCTTTTACAATTGAAATACAGTATGCCTTTGAACTTTCAACAGCTAAAGCTGTTAAGTAAGAGTATCACATTTAATTTCTTATATTATAAGTTCAGTCCATGCATTTTTTAATTCTGTCTATGTCTTGAGAATTTGCCTCTAGTGGAATACAGCCATCAAGAATCTAGAACAAGAATTAAAATTGAGGTGCTAATTTACCATTGCCCTGTGGTTCCTTTGTGTTTGCTTGAATTAAGTACAAAGGACAAATAACATAAATGTAAGGACCCTCTCAAGAATACTGTCATTGTACAGGGTCAGATAATGCTCAAATTCTGCCAGGCCTACCCTAGAGTCCCTTAATATAAGAAATCTGTGCTCCATGGTGTCTAAAGATGGAAGGAATTATATTAGCTGTATGCAAGGGCAAGGTAGGGAGAAGAATGGTCAAAAGAAATGATTTCACAGTCTGTGTTCATGATACTAAAAAAACCCAAAACAAACCAAAGTGAGAGAATTGATGGTGAGGGTCAGGTGTGTGGAAGTTAGCCTGCATTTGAGCTACTAGTGGTGACTTTTCAACCTTTAGAAGTTTGTGAAATAATTAAAAATAAAATGTTACAAATGGGAGGAGATGAGGTATTGGAGTAGTGGGTGAAAGATCTTAGGCATCTCTTTCTTCAGAAGTCCTGCGAGCAGAAACGTAGTGTGGTGAGTTGACCCCAGCCAGCAGCTAAAGTCCCACCTGTCCACTCATTCATCCACCCTCTCAGTGGGATGGGGGAGAGAATGAGAAGGGCAAAAGTGAGAAAAACTCATGACTTAAGATAAATCCAGTTTAATAAGTGAAGTAGCACACGCAAGGAAAGCAAAATTAGGGTTTCATTTGCTAATTTCCATTGGCAAGCAAATGTTTAGCCATTTCTGGCAAAGCAGGGCTTTGTCACACTCATAAGGCTTACTTGGAACGACAGATGCTGTAACTCGGATCATCCCCATTTTCACTCTTTCTCCCCAGCGTTTATCACAGAGCACGACATCAAATGGTCTGGAACATCCCATTGATCAGTTAAGGTCATCTGTCCTGGCCATGTCCCCTCCCAGTCTCGTGCACCCCCAGCCCACTGACTGGTGGGGCAGCCTGAGAAACAGAAAAGGCCTTCAGGCTGTGTAAGTGTGTGCTGCTCAGAAGTAAATAGCCCAGGCTGTTAGCAGCTCTGTTTTGGTCACAGACCCAACACATGGCACCATAAGGACTGATATGAACAAAATGAACACATCTGCCCCAGCGCAGGGCACAGCTGAGCCCATCGGTGAAGGTGGTGGCACCTCTGGGAAAACATGGTTAAGAAAGGGCAAAACTCTGCCCAGGCAACGACAAGTGAGGAAAAAAGTGATAGACCCAGCACCCGGGTAAATGAACTTTCTGTCTTAATCTCGACCCATGAGTTTTTCCAGTTTATTTTCTCCCTCTGTCTTGATGAGGAGGGGGAGGGAGAGAACAGCTGGGTGGGCATCAGACAAGCAGACAAGGTCAACCCATCACGTGTAGGAGCCGAAGATGTCTTTCTCTTGTGCCACTACACGGATACCTGTGTACATGTGTGTTTTCATTGTTCTTTCGCTCCTGACCTTACTATGTAAGCAAAATTACCAGAAAATTTTTAAAAAAGGTAATCTAAGGTGCAATCAGAGCTGAGCTTCATTTAGAAGAGCAATTTTCAGTGAAAAGTTTGCAGGCCTTTTTATATTCAGCTATTTTCTTTGTTATTAATAGACTCATAATTCTGTCAAAACAAAGCCTGAAAAATGACATGTGATTTAATATTCACCTTTTTAAAGGACAAAGCTTGTCTGAGTACAGGATGAGGATTCAGGACTGAATGTTAAAACTCACAAATTTAGCAAGACCTACTGTATTTTTCAACCATAAGGACTATTCTGCATCCTGGGAATTAAAAATAAGGCTAGATCTTTGAGAATCGGTGTCTGTCTTGTTGTTCATCTTTTGCATATATGAAGCCAGTGTTTTTCCCATAACCAGATTGGCCTGACCAGTTTGAAATGTTTGGGTTTTTTCTAGAAAGGATTCCTTTTTTCTTTTCTCGTCAGAGCCCTCCTAGGTAGGCTTGATTTTAAAGTAATTTTTTGCCATTTAGTGCTAGGAGGATGGTACATGCCATCAGTGTATGGAAGAGAGCAAGGCTGTATCTCAGGAAGAGTCCTTTGAGGACAATCTGAACCGTAATGCAAGGTAATACCAGGCTATGTGCTCTAGTGCAATGAGTATCTACCTTAGAAATACAGTGAATACTTTTCTCATGTGTTTTTGCTTTCACTTGTCCGTAAGTTGTTTTTCATTGTTGGTTGGGAAAAGTATAGGAGATGATGAAATAGTTTAAACTTTTCTGTAAAGACTTTGATGTGCTGTTTTCATTTTTTCCACCTTCGCAGGCATCCTTCTGCATTCTTGAGGCTTTTGGTTTTGTTTTTTTATTTATTCCTTCCTCCTGATCCTCTGTGAGCAGAGGAATGGGGACTTTTCTTCAGCTATTTGCACTCACATGTCACGCACTTCTTGGGCCTTAGTTGTTCCAATCTGTCTCTCTTCCTCCGCTCTTGATGTTCTGACATTCCGATGAGTCACCAAGTGCTTTTTTTTTTTTTTTTTTGGTGGTTAGACTGGTTTCAAATGCCTGTTCTGAATATACTTGTCTACCTTCAATTTGCTTGGCATATTGAACAGAATTCGATTAGCTGTGTTTATAAAATGACTTCTCTCCAGGCCTGCGACTCAGCTGAAAATGTGAGATGACTGGGGAGTTTGTAGCTTGCAGGCTTTAATTGCTGGAACACACTGAGTCATCAAATACATCTTCCTTTGTAGAAGCAAAGCAAATTTCACCTTAGGTATTTAATTACAGCATGCAGCATAGTTGGGTACTGTGGGGGTGCTAATGTCAGCTGAGTCTACAGAGTAGTATCTGAACAGCCTTGTTTTATCTAACAGACTAGACATAGGTTCAGAACCCTAAGGTGTAACTTGAGTTTGAATCTAGTATAAGGTGTGAAATTTTCTGTACAAAATGCGAAATATTTGCTGGATGTTTCTATTCCAAGTTTTGTTCCTAAATCTTGAGGTTTATCTAGAACAGTTTTCTTCAAACTGGTTATAAAAACTTGATTTCTGTATATAGGATTATATTAGTGTATCCTCTTGATTGTGTATAATTTTGAGAGGTTATTCTCACTGTTGTTTTGGGCTGTTTTGTAGTATTACTTTGGAAACCAGTTGTGATTGTATGCTGAAAAATAGACTCATCAGCACGTTTACAAGTGTCTCTATTATACTTTGGTAGGAGAAAATGAATAAAAATAATTTAGTACTATAAAAAGTAGTATGTATTGTGACAATAGCTATGAACCAAATATAGGAGCAGATGGATGTTATAGCGATTTTCTTTACTGTCAGAGTGGGAATAGAGTTCTATTGATACTTACATTTCACTCTTCTTCTCCATCAGCTAGTAACGATATGCTATTTCTACATGAAAATAGTCAGCAAAACAGTTATTCCAGTTCTAATCTGCAAAGTTATGTATTAAAACTATATACATAGAGAAGATATTAATAATCCTAAAATGGTGCACGTACAATGAAAAGATTCTTTAGTTCATTTAGTAATTTCCTGTGAAGGCAAATTAAAGTGACATAGAGAGAGTTTTTTTCCTATTTATTTATTTATCATACAGTATAATTATATCTAAAGGTGCTAAGCTATATTCTCTGCTTTACTACTGCCATATAGGTGTGTTACTAGCAAGTGAGTATAGAGCATGCAGTCTAATTACTGTTAACTTTTATAGAATTTGTGCCGGTGCTGACTTTGCATTAGCACCTTATCCTTAAAACATACCGTTAGAGCAACATTTCTGATGATGTACTACTGTCATCCATCATCGGCACCAGGCTCCTTGCTGCTACATTCTTCAGAGTATAATATTGCAAAAGAAAAATAAGAGAGGAAAAATAGGGCAAAAAATGTGTGTTAACTTTGAAAAGTTAGCGTACTGAATATGTTGTGGTTCCTCTTTTGTTGGCTGAGATCCTCAGTCTCTTCTATATGTAGTGCCAATATATTGTCAGAAAATTCATATGATTATGAGGAAAGAATTGTATCATCAATTATCTTCTCTGTTTTAGGATAAAGTCTTCCTTATATTTGTAAATATTTACTTGCTCTTGCAAGTATTTTTCTTACAATGTGAGTATGATTTCAATAAAAAGCCTGTATTAAAACACATCCCAAATTTGGCAAAGTCCAGGTGTAGGGTTTAAAGCCAAGGCCTTTCTTTAATCAGAGCTCGACACCCATCAGAGTATAAAGGGGCCATAAAATCAATTTTAAGTCATCTTGGAAATGAGGTAATAGTCCATTACTCTCATCAATACAAGCATGAAACTTTCTGCTGCACTTCATGCCTATACATTTGTAAGCAATTTATCAGTGGAAATGGGACAGAAGCCATAGGATTACTGTAGGGGTGACTTCCTCACACTTCCACTGCAGGCTTTTTTTATTTTTAAATCCTTTTTTTTTTTTCCTCTCTTCAGTGAAAATATATAATTCATTTGTGGAATGATGCCAACTAAAACTTGTTACTGGTTCCATATTAAATGAGAATTAGTGGCAAGCTTACATTACGACTCATAAATCAGTGTTGTAAGTTGAAGTGGCAAGTATGAGAGAAAGTAATACTGTGATCTGCAGGATACAGTTCAAAGTGCAGCCTGTTACTGATCAAATAACTTGCGAACTAGTAGGAATATATGTTACTTCAATTTGATTGTGCCCTCACTTCGCTCTGCTTTAATCTCTGTGTATAGAAACCACTAGATAATACTCGGAAATTGTTAAAAAAAGAAGCAAATCTTCCTTTGCAGAGTTCCATTCATTAACATACAGCTCAAGAAGATGGCTCCTTCACTTACCTAGTCTCTTAGTATCAGGCTTTTGCTCTCCCAACAGCCCAGTTTGCCTGGGCTGGCTAGCTAGGTGAACCAAAACATCTATAGGTAACATGAATTCTATTATATACACCATTTCTAGCAACTGTCAAAGAGAGGGGAGGCTCTTAGAGATAACAGTTTTATTTTTTGGCTTCCCACCCCTTTGAGAACTCTTCTATATGTAAAAAAGTGCAGTTACCTTTACAGAAATCGAATCTACGTGTCCTTAACAATCGGACTTTCTCCACTCTCCTGAGACGAGTGAGGGTATCTCTTTGTTCCTTATTTTCCTGTGAGTTGTCCCATTCTGTTGTTCATTTCAGTTCTAGTTACTCACATTTGAACCATCCTCGTGGGATCATGGCATGAAGGTGGAGGCCAAGAAAAATACCTTCATGTTGTAAAGATCAACAGGTAAAACGATCTAGCAGTCTCGATTCACTGAAATAAATGGCAAAATTTCTGTGTCAGTCTTGAAAGACAAGTATTACTGTAAGTGGTGCAGGATTCATTTTATTGAGCTGAGCAGCAGAAGGTAATGAGACCTGACTACCAGAAGGATATTTGCCAGTGTGGCTCTTCTTTCATTTTTGATGAACAACTTCTATTTTCCTGAAATGTATTCATTACTTAAAAACCTGATATGACTAATTCTATTTCATCGTGCTTGCCATCTGTACTGTGCATTACAAAATCCCTGTCTGTAATAGTCAGAAATTGTAGTATTTTAGTCATTTTTGCTTATATTCAAAGATAATAGGTTACCTGAAACTTCTTAAAACTGGTTTTTATTTTGTTTTGAGTAGTAATAGTAATATGAACTAGTTTAATTCGAAAGCTTGAATGAAAATTCCAAATTTCAGAGCCTGTCAAAGACGTTCTCTTCTTCGTGGAAGGTATTAAAGGTACGTAAACAAGGAAATCTGTCTGGCTTGTAATGGCAAGTGCTCCTTCAGTACCAATCACTTCTGTTGGGTTTTTTTTGGCAATAAAATGAAAGACATGTTATCTTCCAATTAAAGAACTGAGTATAGGTACTAAAATTATTTTTACTTTATAATTACTTAAGAGGGCTAATGATATAAATAGTGCTTCTGAATTTTCTCATGGAGTTTCACTGTGATGATTATTTGATTTTTCTTCTATACTAAATGTTATAGTTTATGGTACGTATTTTTTCTACAGCAAGATCTATTTTAACACATACCATACTTTAAATGATGAAACAGGTTGGAAACTTTACTGAAGATTTATCCTTTTAAGGAAATTCAAGTGTTATTTACTGATGTTGAGAGTGTGCCCTATCACCTGTCCTACAAACATCAGGACGCATAGCTAAACTCCCCTGGATCTATTAAGGGAAGAATGTAGTGATACAATTCCTTCATAACATAAAAATCTTACCTTTCTCAAAATCTCTGGAAGTATCTCAGAGGACAGACGTTAAACAAAAATACAAACGAAAATTTGCGGGCTATTTCGACATGTATTAGGAGCCACTGACTACATGTATATTCTCTTTCATTATGTTTTCTACTGACATTCTCAGTAAGTTGTTTATTAAAGCAATACTAGTGAAACAGGACCTACTTGCCTTCTTTCAGTACAAATACGCTACGAGCTTGATCCGTAAAGCACATCCATTTCCAAATTGATGCTTGCGAACTTTGTTGTGTTATTAATAAGGGTCAAGTTTCTGTGGTGCCATCAAAATAGGGTGTGAGCAGAATGTCTTTGTCCTTCTCTGTATAAAACACTTTTTTGGATAGTAGACTATTAAAACTATGCAGGTGCTTTTGTTTTCTTGTCATGTTACGTAACTGAGAATGCTATCAATAGGAAACTGTAATTTAAGTATAATTTGATTCTTTTTTTCTGTCAAAAAGAGGAGATAATCCTAAATTTAAATGTAGTTTCTAGTGTCTGCTAGACTTGCATATACCAATTTGAGAATTCTGTGTTCAAGGCTTCTGGATTGTCATATTAAAAGAAAGTTGCGTTTGTGTAGTAATTTCTAAATTGGAAGCAAGATTTATTTTATCTACTTTACGTGTTTCTCACAAGTGATTATTTAGAGCAGCACAAAGCTCTAGATGGAAACAGTAGTGTCTGTTTATTCCTAAAGCTTTTTCAAACCTGTTTGTTACTCTGCCCTTCTAGTGAATGACCTGAGTTCCAGATAATGCAGAAGTATGCAGTATCAGACTTGCGACTGTAAGACACTCATTGTCACGGTTCATTCTTCTCCAAACACTTGCCACAGCTTCACATAATTTTTGCCTTCAATGAAGATATAGCAGTTGCATGTATATGTGCTATTCTCACCCAGAACACTAAAAATTGTATGTGCCTGTAGTCACTGGGTAAATTACAAGCTTATCTTTAGATCAGAAGCACTTGCATCATAGCAAATACTCCATGATGCTACATAATTTCAGGTTTAATCAATTCATCAGACTTTTCTCTCTTTGGTAGAGAGGAGTGAGCGGGTAAGCGGTATGTACTGAAGCTGTCTTAGTTTGCAGTGAAAATCTAACTGAGGTGACTCTTTTGTCATTGATTATTGGGGAGGTTTTCTCCAGCTGGATGCCTTCTTCCTGGTCACCGTAAATTAGTTATGTGTCACTGCCTCTAACAACCAAAACACACTGATAGTCTTTAAATGATGGTTTATATGACCTGGGAGAAGATCTAGCCTTATTTTTCTGCTCTATTACTTTCAAAGAATATCTTTCTATTATTAACATACTGCAGTGAAAAAATTTGAAGTTCCTTTAAAATTTATAGGTGTTTTGTTCATTGCATCTCATGAGTGCAAACCTTCCCGGAGTTGTAAACTACTCATGAAAAGATGTAGGTATATGCACGTTAGTAATGTGATAATGTGATCTTTTTTATTATTATTATTAATTTGGAGTGGTATACCATTTGATGATTTTTTCAGATCTCTTCTGGCTTGATTTTTCTACAGCTGTGTAAATAAGATGGGAATTCACTACCAGTATGATGAAGTTATAAAAATACAAGCTGACTGGGAGGGCAGAGTCATGGCTGTAAGCAACTAGGTCTACCCCGGCAGGTACGGTAGGCTGAATCTGCTCTGATTGGAGTCAAATTTCTTGAAGCAAATAAGTTGGTGAATTACATCACCTTAGGAATGAATGTTTCTGTTGTAACTGGGCATTTCTCATCTGATTTTCGGGTAAAGATCAAAATTTGAAACTGTTCAATAGTACCTTTTAGTACGTGTGAATTTATAGTTTTTCTGGTTTCCAAATGAGTAGTCCATTGCTTTCTAAAGAAATGCTTTCAAAAAGGCAAATACGCAAATTCAATTTTACACATTATTGCACTTTTGATTAAGAACAGCAAATTTCTCTTTTGCATTGCCGTCCAAATCTCTGAAGGGGTTTTATTGTTTGTTAATTTGAATATGTTGAAGGTGGTTTTCCGTCTACTGCTATAGAAAAACTATATAAGATATTGCATGTGTTCCTTGAATAAACTTCTTCCTCAAAGGTTTATAAGGTAGATTGTGTGCTACTTCAACTCCAAGACTGTTACATAGGCTTAGTAACCCACTTCAGATGGTTTTATGGTACTTCTGAGCCTTATTTGGGAAAGTTTATGAAATGAAAATTTTCCTTATAGTAATAGTAATCATGAGGTTTAAATAATTTTACACCGTAGAAATGAACAGTATCTACTGAAGAGAACAAAAATTACATTAACATGTTATCTGCATCAAAGTTTCTCATTTATTTAGTCTTCTACTACTGTCATCCTTCTGTTAAAAACCTTGGAACAGTTTGATCGAAAATAGGATACAAAGGGGACTTGTGAGTGGATTACTGGAGTACGATGTCTTGATGCATGGCCTTTCACGTTCTCTTTTACAAACTTTTCATTACCTCGTTATCTTCTGACACTTTACGGAAGGTGAAGAATGCTCAATGAAAATACATAAATCATGAGACCTCTTCAAAACTTCCTGTCCCCTTTGCGACTCAGGATTGCTAAAATGGTGGAGCTTTTACTATTGGCACTCAGTTTGTAACAGTTTTCCAGTGAAAAGAAAGGTGTAAAATAGGGTAGAACACAAGGAAACAAAGCTGCTATTATGAAACAGAGAAACGAGGAAAGGTGTAGATAAAAGACAGCAGGAAGAAATGGAGGATGAGCACAAGTATTTTATATTTAAGGCACTAAAAGATGAAAAGTAGAGAAGGGTAAGAGGGAGTGATTTGTCAGTGTTGTGGAAGAATTACATCTCACTAGAGAACTTGCATAGATTTTTAATTCTGATGGATAAAGGCTAATTTTTATGAAATTCATTTTACTTTGTCATCGTGCAGTCAAATGCATCACCCAAACAGATTTAGTATCCTGACTGACTACAGAATCAGGACAAAGCATTCTTCAAACCAGCTGGTTTTACGTAGCAAGCCACGGTCGGTTGAGCTGTGCGTGGTTCTAGTCCGCAGCAAGGTGAAGGAGGGCCCGCGTGCCATGGTTTTGGGGCAGTTACGCTTGTGGGACAGAGAGAAATGGCATAGAACCGTAGGATCGTTAAGGCTGGAAAGGACCTCCAAGATCATCAAGTCCAACCTTCTACCCAATACCTCCATGACAGACCAGTGCAAAGGTGTGTTGTTCATCTGCAGCAAGTGACAGCAAAAATTCAGCTGTGTGTGCTAAACATGGTGGATGCTGCACATAAGGCAGTCATTTTCTGTGAAGAATAGCTTTGCTTTTTCATTTTAGCTAGTTTGCACAATTTACATCACAAATGGCCCTGGTGTGATCAGACCACGAGCTTCTTTCTTAATGGGCTTCAGGCTGTGTTGGATTTGCGTGGTTCTGGTAGCTGGAGGGGCTGCAGGGGTGGCATCTGTCAGGAGAGGTCATTAGAAAATCTTTTGGGTTTTGATTTTTTATTTCCCATTCACTTAGCCATTTATGCCAAAGTAAAGTTAAAAAAAATAGCTAATGTAAAACATGGATACATTGCCTTGGATTTCTTGTGTTTTATGCAACCACTGTGGGGCACAGGGAAATAACTATCTAAGGCTTAGAGCAAGAAGAGATCAGGTTTTGTACTACTAGTCTTCGTAGCTGTGACAAGGAGCTTGAGAATACGAATATGAACTTTCCTGCTATTGATTTCCTACGTGTGTAGGAAGCAACAGTTCATAGCTACAGGAAATCTTCCAGTTTTTCTGTATATTAACATGGGAATTTAAACATAGCTACTTATATGGCAGTATTAACTGATCTGTTAATGAGCAATTCAGGGGAAAAAATTCACCAAAAATGCGTACTTTCTACACCCCTAAATCAATTTCCATGCCTTTTTCATTGTTTCCTACCTAATTAAATCGATGGTTCCATTGCTGAACTTAAAGTGAAGCTGACACAAACTCCCTAAATGCTGCCGAAACCAATGGTCCTTGCAAAAGGTCTTTGTTTTCCTTGCCACACAGTTCAAATGTGTTACATTTGCTGTATTAACTGAACTAAATGTTTACACCGTCATGTTCCTGTATTTACCAAATCCTTCTAAATGGAGGTTTCCTGTTACTGGTGTAGAAGTACAAGCCCAGTATTGTACAAAGAAGGAAAGAGAAATTGTGTTACAGATCCTACTTCTCACTAGTTATAGGGAAAATATTATCTACCCATCAGGTTTGGGTTTTTTATTTTAATTGTGCTGAAAGATTTCACCATTTGGTGTATCAGTACAACATGAATCCTAGTTTTATATGCTTCTGGAATCTTTTACCTAGGAAACTTTACCTATGGGTTGTACTCCAGCCCTTTTCAGGTCTGGGAAACACAGAAATTGTGAAATGGTTCTCTTTCAAGAAAGCCACCATTTTAAAGCATAATACAGCTCATAAAAAGTATTATCTTACTCTGCAATTACTCTCCCTGCAATCAAATAAAGGGCATGAATTAATTGGAGAAGCACTAAAAATATTTTGAAGGGATTAACGTTAATGGAGAAACAAGTTATCTTTCTATCAAACGAGGTTAATAACAAAAATTAGTAGTGGCCCCTCATGCTTAGTCAAAAACCTTAGAGTCTGCTAAAGATTAATCAAGCAAGTTTTCCTATAAAATCTATAGAATTTTCAAGTGATTTAGGGTCCTAATGTTCTGAAAAGGATCAAGCCCCTTGTAAACCTAACTCTTACTGCCATGTCAGATTTAAAAAACTTCTTTCCTCAAGGATTAAATTATAACCTACAGGAATTTTCTGAAGTAGTAGGTGCCTTGCTGAACTCTCAGTGCAGTGAATTTTATGGAGTCCTGGGTAGCCTGTTACCATCTGTCTTGTTCATGTAATGTTGGATCGTTAACACTTTAACTCATAATTAAGTTTATATAGTAGACTGGAGAAGAAAGTATTATTTTTTTAATTGACTCTATTCTGTAAAAAACATAGTCGCTTAATCCTTTACAACATTTAAAGCAGTTCTGCAATTAAGATGTGGCGTCTATTTGCATAAAATCACAAAGGTGATTTGTAAAACCATACTAAGCATCATTTTTATCTGTGTATTGATGTGATATTTTCTGCATTCACTGGATGGTTGTCAATATAGAAATGTTAGAAAATCTCTGACATGCATCAAAGTACCGACATGCATGATGTTGCTGCAGGACGAGAATCATCACTCCTAGTTGATGATTTCAAGACAATTCTTAGCAAAAAGGTACTGTCGTTATTAAGACAAGGACAGCTGAAATAGCTGTGTACTCTTGCCTGATATTGTATGCTTGTGTGTTGACTCTTTTTGTAAGTGCAAGTCTCTTAAGGAGTGCTCTTTGGGTTTGTTTGGTTTGGTTTTAAATGAAAAGATTTGGCACAGGGAGAATTGTCAGATTACTTCCCAATTTACCTGCATCCAGACACCTGTAGGTTACCAGTAGGCTACCAATAGGCTAAATTTTCACTTGTTCTAAATAGAGCAGTAGACAATTAAATCAGTCATAATTGTTAGTTTCGAAAAATATGAGTGTAGTGAGTGAATGGTGATAAATGGAGGGCACAGGTCATAGGTCACCAGTGGTGTTTCGTACAGATGCAAACTGATGTACAAGTACCTACTTCTGTTTTGATTCAGGTCTCAAGGTGATGATATAATCAAACTTGTATGCAAAAAATAAATGCCTACTTTCAATCATTTTCTCAGGAACCTTCTTCTGGCAGATTAAGCACAGGGAAAATATTTAAATTTGCATAAAATCTTACAAAGATCTGATTTATTTAATACTCTAGTTCCATAGGTGTAGTTAGAGAAATAAACTTAGTGACTATCCACTCACACTTAAGTGTTAGTACAGACTCTACCTGAGCATTAATGGCCTTCAGCATCTCTTCATCTCAAACAACGCTGAAGAGAAGTTGTCCTTCACAACATCATGGGCTCTAAGTCATTAGAGCCAAAGTGCTGCAGATCAAGTGGCTCAAGTGTTACACCAGGAATCACTTCAAGAGTGCTGTTTACTGTCTGCCAAGAGAAAGGTTCAGATCATACCTATTAAAAAATATTTGTTTTCACAAATTATCAGATTCCATTAAAAATCCCATTATCTTAACCCGTAATAAAAGAAATATAAAAAACCTAAAATAAGTAGCGGCATGTCCCCCTGCTTACCTCTTTGCTTTCTGTCAAGTAGGGCCGCCTCTCAAGTCCTCCCATCTAACAACAGAAGACAGAAATTATTCAGTTAGAGAAGGCTGGTTTTTTTTTAACTGTTGCCTAGACAAAGGTCCCTGATGAGAAGGTTTTCCTAATAATTTTCCAATAAAGAACAGAAATATCTCCAAGGTGGTATTTCCAGAGGAGTATATTATTAGAAAGAATTGATATTTGAGGAGCTTTGTTTTATGAAAAATGTGCAAGAACTCCTATGAGTCTAGTTTTACATAAAGCTTAGTGAAAGGTTAGAAAATGAGTTCATATGTGCTGTTTGTACAGTTGGATGGATGAAGGAGACTTTACATTTCACAACTTCTTGTTTCTGACAAGCTCCAGAGTTCCAGTGAATTATTTATGTGGCCACTTATCCTATAAAGATAGAACTGAGGGTACAAACTGAGTTCAGAAATGCTACCAGAAAGCCTTCAGGTGATAAGATGAAAATGAATCTTGGTCAGTGCTGATCTCAAACCTGGACTTGAATTTGTGGCCTACAAATGAAGAGTTGTGTGTCTTACATTTTTCATCTCTAACTTCTGAATTTTTGCAGTTTATGAACAATTCATGAACTACTATTTATCTTCAGCAATTGCCTTATGAATCAAGGATTTAGCTGGAATAAGATAATCCAGGAAATAGTAAATTTCAGTTCATTTTTATGAATCTAATATATGCTCAGCATATGAGAGCAGAGAAGTGAATACATTAGCAATAAAAATACTATAAAGAAATCACCTATTTCAATAACTGTAGTTTAATTCTCAAAGATGTGTAGTCAGAGATTGTGGCAGATCTGATTTTTCAGAGCTCTGCAATTTTCTGGAATCCTTTACCCTTAAAAGTGAGTGAATACACTTCTGCAGGTTTTTCCCTCTGTTACTTCTTGTTTATAATGGGCTACTTTTCAACTTGATGCTCTGTCTAAAGCAGTGTGGATCCTCAGCTAAATGTGTTGGAAAATATTTCGTTATTTCCAGAGAATTTATTTCTCTTGACTAAACAATACCTTCTCTGTATTTGTTGTTGATTAAACTTTTCTAAATCCTTTCTCTGCTGTCAAACATAGCCTCAGTTGTGATGTTGGGCAAATGGTTGTCAATCACATTAGTCCACGCTCCAGGATTTGCTATCTTGCAGTTCTGGAGTAACACCCAAACCATACTGTTAGGCTGAGGGGCTGGTAATTTTAAAATCCAGTAATTAATGAACTACAAAGGCTAGCTAGCAATTTGTGTGTCGAAGCATTGAGAATGAAGTAGTTTCAATGGAAGATTTTTTCAAATTCTGTTTTTGAGCACAGTATTTCAAGCAACACTTCAAATAAGAATCTTAGGTTTTGCATATGTGTAAATGCAGGTGTCAATGAATTAGCTTCTCAAATGTAGGGTGAAAAATTAGAGGTTGTGATGAAATGTTAGCATATTCTGAAGAGGTCGTAGGCACTGATTTGTTCAGACAGCTCTAAAAAGAGTAACCTGCATAATAGGCAAATACAGAAAAAGTACTTCCAAACCTGTACAAATGATTCTATATTAAAAAGTGTATTAATTATGGCATAATTAAAGCTCAAGAAGTGTGAATTGGAAGAGGGGACCGTGAGGTGGATTGACAACTGACTGAACAATAGGTCATGATCAGTGGTGCAGAGTCCAGTTGGAGACCTGTAGTTAGTGGTACTGGGTCTAACCTTATTCAACATCTTCATCAATGACCTGGATGAAGGGATGGAGTGTACCCTCAGCAGGTTTGCTGATGATACGAAACTGGAAGGATTGGCTGATACACCGCAAGGCTGTGCTGCCATTCAGAGAAACCTGGACAGATTGGAGAGCTGACCAAATGTGAACCTAATGAAGTTCAACGGGGGCAAGTGTAGGGTCTCACACCTGGGGAGGAATAACCCCCTGCACCAGTACAGGCTAGGGGCTGACCTGCTGGAAAGCAGCTCTGTGGAGAAGGACCTGGGCGTCCCAGTGGACAATAAGTTATCCATGGGACAGTAATGGGCCCTTGTGGCCCAGAAGGTCAATGGTATCCTGGTGCGCATTAAGAAGAGTGTGTCCAGCAGATTGAGGGAGGTTCTTCTCTCTCTCTATTCTGCCCTAGCAAGACCACATCTGGAGTATTGTGTCCAGTTCTGGTTTCCTCAATTCAAGAGGGACAGGGAAATACTAGAGAGAGACCGATGGAGGGCTACAAGAGTGATAAAGGGACGTGAACATCTTTTTTATTAAGAGAGGCTGAGAGACCTGGAGCTGTTTAGTTTGGGGAAGTCTGAGAGGATCTTATTCATGCTTACAAATATCTGAAGGGTGGATGTCAAATAAAAGGGGCTAGTCGCTTTTCAGTAGTGCCCTGTGTTAAGATGAGGGGCAATGGTCACAAACTGGAACACAGTGAGTTCCACCTCAACATGAGGAAAAACTTCTTCACTGTGAGGGGGACGGAACACTGAGACAGGCTGCCCAGAGAGGTTGTGGAGTCTCCTTCTCTATAGAGACTTTAAAACTCCACCTGGATATGTTCCTGTGTGGCCTGCCCTAGGTGATCCTGCTCTGGCAGGGGAGTTGGACTCGATCATCTCCAGAGGTCCATTCCAACCCCTACCATTCTATGATTCTATGAGAATCAAAAGAAGTTACACTTGAAGAAACCATAAAAACTGTCAGTCTTTCAATCGCTCTGAATCCTGCTACAGCAATGCAAAAATTAAGGACAACTTATCACAGCACTGGATATACCTTGAAAGTCTTTTAACATTGCTTGACTAGACTCTCCAGTTCAGATCTTTTCCCCATGAATTATGATGCGAGTATTGAGATAATGAGTATGCCCTCCAGTATTTATGGTGAGAGCTACAAAGCCTTTCTGTAGCATCTGCAGTATTGTCTTTGCTTAAAAAAGCAGAGCATACTCCTGGACCAATAGCAGCACGGTCCATACAGGGCAGCACAGGACTCCTCAGTAGCCTGGCTCTGTGTTTACAGCTAAATAGTCTAGTGGCTCTTTTCCAAAGAAAGTCAGGATCATTGTTCTCATTTTACAGGGAAGAAAACCATTTGAGAGCTGAGAAAGGGTAAGTGGCTTGTGGTTTGCAGTAGTGGAGTCAGGTGGAGATGGATTTGGATTAAAATTTCCTGAAGTGCTACTCTGGTTCTTTAAGAAGTAGGACATGCCTCCTCCCTTGCAAATGTCCAAAACTTAAAGAAAAAAATATGCTTACATCATTGCTTTTAATGCAGAACCTGATAATATTTAATCTGTGAACCAATCCATTCACGTAGGATAACAAAAAGACAACATGCAAACCTGTAATTTTCCTAGGAGAAAGGTCAGTTAAACCAGCTTGACCTTTTCCCCACATATAAAGCAATAAGCTATCAGCCCTTTCTGAACAGTCTTCAATCCCAAGGTGCTCTCAAAATAACTTGGAGATATAAAGCACAGTGATAAAAATTAGTAGATGCTGATGACTTGGGCATGCAGTTTTTTCTTTGAGATGTTTCTTCAAGAGAAATTTTACGTATGCTCTAAGTCAAAATCAGTGGAGAGAAAAATGGTCTTTCAGAATAACAGCTCTCTGGAGAAATGGAAGATTAACATTTTTTTTTCACAGACAAGTAAGTTGGAAACTCTCTAATTTATAGATACTTAGATATAAGCACATTAAAATACTGCTACTAGGTCATTAAAAATAGAAGTATTATCTTTCTACTTAGAGATTCTACTAAATAACTATACATTTCTGATCAAGTAGATGGTAAATTATGTGACAGTATAGTTACTTTTATTCTTTGGGACTGAAATCTGGAACCTAAATGTAATTAACTTCAAAGTTTGGGTCAAATATCCCAGAAATTTTTCGTAAGTAGAACTGTATAAACCAAAAAGTAGCGGCACCAACAGAGCACCGCTAACTTAATGTCACCTTTTGACATCAAGACAAAATCATTAAACTATTCAGACTTCAGTATTTGATACAAAACAAATAATGCTTGCTCTCTAAAGCCACTAGTGAGTGACAAATTCAGTCTAACCAAAACTCCAAAGCTATCATCATTGTCCTTATTTCATAAAATCATTGAATGGTTTGGGTTGAAAAGGATCTTAAAGATCATCTAGTTCCAACTCTCCTGCCATGGCAGGGACACCTCCCACTAGACCAGGTTGGTCAAGGCCCCATCCAACCTGTATTTGAACACATCCAGGGATGGATCATCCACAACTTCCCAAGGCAACCTGTTCCAGTGTCTCACCACCCTCAGAGCGAAGAATTTCCTTCTTCCTTTGATTCTATTGAAGGCATCATCCTGAAAACAAGTGCTCAATTTATAGCTGGGCTATAAATTGTCAAGAATTAAAAAGCACATAAGAAATCTGAGGTTAGACTAAAAAACCACCACCATCAGAATGGTACATGTACGGAATGGTACATCCTTGTTTTGTGTCTGAAAGCTGATTTGTCCATTTCTTTAATTTTGTGTCTGTGGCAGGGTTTCTGTTTTGTTATGAATTTCAAGAATCAAGATAACTCTCTTTCTCCAAATCGTTCATGACTACACTTCCTGATAGCGTCTGCAGGATCCATGGACTATTACCAAAGTATGTACCAATGCATCATTATTTTGAAGATGATTCATGAAGTGTTTATGGCACCGAAATTTGTAATACATCTGCAACCACCACAAATGGATTTACTTTACTTTAAGCTTGAATATTTCCCTGCAAATGGCTTATGTGTTCACTTACATTGGTAATGAAATGAGTGGCCCTTGAAATGAAGGAATACATTTGCAGCCGTTGTGGGTATGTTATAGATGTTCTTCGCTGCAAATACATTATGAATTTTTAAAGCATTAACTATGTATGTACTGTATATATCATTCTTGCAGATACATGGAATCTCTCTATTTTAAAGACTTCAAATAATTTTTTTATCATTTTTCTCTTGAAATGTTCTTCACTTGTTTACAGCATCTTCAGCGTTTACGTAGTCTGCTGTTCAGAACAATTATTTCGTCTCATTATCTTTTACCTTCAGTTCATCTCCCACATACTACAGGTTTATTTTCTTTAGGTCTATTTTCTAGTTTTCATAAGTCTATTTTCTTTATTATGTTATTATTTTTAGAAGTAATGAAACCTTTTTTTCCTTCTACTGCTGTAATCATCACTTACCTATTTACTTGATATAACTGCAGTATTACTGAACAACAAATTAGCTGTAAAGCAAGACACCAAGCATTGAACCTAAGGATGTTTCCTTGTACATACCACATACTTGCTCAGTTGGTCTCATCTGTTACACATGGGTTGGTGTTGTCAGTCTGAAGTACAGTTTAGGTGGTGCTGGGCAGTTGTTGACCCCAGCTCTGTTGTGAAGATTTCCTTTAGCCACCAGGTAATCTACCAGAAGCTGCTTAATCCTCTGTTTCAAAAGTTATACAGATGAGAAGGATGGTCTTGTTTCAAAACTGATACAGAGGAAAAAAGACTATCTTCTTGCCTCCTGGTGCTGATGAGACGTTCGGAAGCAAATTCCAGACTTTCTGCTGCCACTGCTCTTTCCAAATATTTCTAGGTACAGAATTCAGCCCGGCAGTGTTTCCAATTGCTTTATCGGCTCAGATACAATTGGAGAGTGTTTGTAAGGAGAAGGCTTATATGGTCTGGGTAGTTGAAAGTAAGGATGCTAGTTGTCTGTTTTGCAAAAATTTGTGGGAGAAGGAACAATAAACGCAAGGTCCACAATGAGCTTGAAGATCTAACAGTGTGACAGCAGATAAAACAGATGGTCTAGATAGAAGCTGGGTGAACCTTCATCACTGCAGCCTCCAAAGTTCAAGAGGGTACATGAAAGAAGAGGAAGGGAGACAAAAATATTTCAGTAAAGCTGGGGAAGCACGCTCAAGGAATAATTTCCTTAAGGACCCATTTCTTCAAGTATTGCCTTTTAGTCCAGCAACTTATTGGGTTGAGTAAGTTTTACACATCCATGCTGAGGCTTGCGTTTGAGGTTTGGCTTTTGCTGATCAACTGCTCTCTTGCAAAAGGTGCAAAACAAGGGCGTTTTTGGTAAGAATCTAGGTATTTCTTGATTAGAATAATCACACACCAATTTTATTTCCAACACAATCTGAAAAAAAATAAATTAAAAAATTTGGAAATAAATTGAAAAACATTTTACTTTGAAAGTAAACATCAAAAATGATGTTTCAAATTTAAAGAAAACCTGAAATAGGCTTTTATTCAGAAAAGAAACTTGTTAAAAGGTTTTAAGAATTAATCCCTGTCTGGGAATTTGTTCAAAACATTGTATTTGAACAGAGCATTTCATTACCTGCCTTTTATTTTGTTGTCTCGTTATTGATAATTTCCTTTAAATTGGAAAATGTGTCCTTTTGAAACTAACTCGTTTTAAGTGTGTGACTAGACAATTATATTTAATTTCATGTATTTTCTTTTTAAACATTTTCTTTAGAAATTCCTGTGAGCTGTGGTTTAGTGCAATTACAGCCTTAGGGTAGGAATCAACAACATTGTTTCTTATCAAATGCTTTAAATGTCCTGTGTATTACGATGACAAATAAATAACCAGATACCTTAAGATACCTTTCTGAAGGCAGTTACTTTCTAGAGATATACGGGCAGGTACATTTGGATACATCATGTTTAGGACAGAAAATATTTTAATGCGTAGAGCTTTGGAACAGAACACAATATTTGGGTGCTATTCTCTGCTCTACCACAGACCAATGTAAAAATATGAGGCTCTCTCTGTTGGCTTCAATTTTTCTGCACATAACTTATCTTCCGTATTTTCTAATCGACAATTATTCCTTCCTATAACCACGGACCAAATCCAACTTTAACCTCAGCTTGGAGCCTGTATAATAAGGATGGTGAACTTTTGCATATGGAGTTCTTTTAAGAAGGATCTGACTTGTGGTCCAGAGTTCTAGGGATCTTTATATGAAGTTATGAAGTTCAGTTGTTTTTCTCTGTATCGGTTTTGTAGGCTCAGCATGCAGTGTGGGACATACATTTTGAGGGAATCTGTTGTAATAACTTGATAATAACTTTGATCCTGAAAATGAATGTTTGACCAACTCTATACCGCTCAGTCATCTGATGGCTTTCAACAAGGTGGAGCTAAAGATTTCCAGCCATTAGTTTAACACTGCTTTGTGTTTGATGAGGAATAATAAATTCTGAACTTACTGTTTGAACACCTAGCGCCATAAACTGGCGTGACTTGGTAAAGGTACATTTTGTGAGCAGTTTCACTGAGTTACATATTTAAGGGATCCAGGATCACTTAAAATACCACTTAAGACTTAAAATAACAAAAGGAATAGGCCAACCCCAAAGCCCTAAGTCGAGGCATTGGGATATACATACGTGCTTTTGAGATACTTCTGTATGTAATATATGTGTGAACTACAGTTGAATTTAGGAATGTTGTGGCTGTCTTTATTTTCTTAAGAGGGAAATTATTCATGTGACGTTTTTTAAAGGAATCATAGGCTGGATTTAAAGCTTGCTTCCTCGTTATCACCTCTATTGTTCATTTTCTATCTATGCACTTAAAACATCTCCCTGCTCCTAAACCACAGAAGGTAGCACACCTGTCTTATCCTCGGACTCCCCATATGCCGTTGATACAAGTTTACAGGTTGAATTGAATCTCAGTGGCCTTCATTTATGTAACTGAAGGTTGAGCAGCACAAAAACGTTTGATCATTACAGAATTAATACCTAATGTATGGAGAGGACCAAGCAGCGTTCTGACAGGTCTTGATGTTTTGTTTTGCTTTTTCAAACTTTCTCGTAAATAGCTTCTGTCAGGCTGATTGAACAGTAACTCATGCGTTTAGGGACGCTGCGATGCTCTTCTCATTTAGGTGAGCATTAGAATTCTTGTACGATTTAGTTTCTTTGGGGATGAGGAAGGGGAGGAAACAGGCGGAGATGTCCGAGTTTCGCCAAGGGCATGGTTTTAATCAGCGAGTTCCCAAGTGCCGCTTTGTGCGCGTGTGTTGTTTATTTGTTTGCCTCCCGCACCCAGAGTGACAGGTCCTGCCGGGGAAGCGCACACCGCTCTCCCGGACACCCCCCGGGGCCGCCGAGGACAAAAAGTTGTGACCGCTCCGTCGGTGAATGGGGCAGATTCC
>VWZK01009766.1:173172-187154 GCA_013396935.1 Baryphthengus martii
GGTCAGGAGCGCTGGGGCGCCCGTCTCCGTGCGGCGGTGCCGGGCAAAGTGCGCGGCGCGGGGAGCGAGCGGCACCGCACGGGCACCGCGCGTTTTTTCCTTCTGCAAAACGTCGTGAAAGGTGCTACGGGGAAAACGCTGGCGCGGGAGGTGGCTCACAAAATATAAGGAAGAACAAGAAAAATGGCCAGTCAGATTTTAGTTAAGTTACTGATTAAAAGAGTGCAGCTGTTTAGCTTCTGGGAAACTACTTGCTTGTAAGTCATCAATATTTACTTATTTTATAGGCGATTCATCATATCAGTTTCACCTGTATGCTTCTGTCAGGAAAAGAACTATTGGTGTTGCCTACATACGTGCTTCACTACAGGTGAAGCAACACTATATACATTTAAAATGTATAGGCAGTTCTCGCTAGAACTGCCACTCTGCAGAAGCGACAGGGTTTTACAGTGAGTGACACACGTTCTGGGCTTCCAAAATCGGTAACGGGGCTGTTGGACATTGTGCTGCCAACTTAACGTGGTTTGCGCAGATGGTGAGATGAACGTGGTCTGAAGTTTGACTCTGAAGTGATTCACATCAGTGAAGTGTGAAAGATCTTGTCCAAATCTGCAGCTTTTGTTTGTCTGCTCTCTGAATTGCAAATGTGGCGTAGCGTGTTAGATTTTTAAGTAGTTTAGCGATGACTGTTTTTTTCACTTGAAATAAAATTCAGTTTATTTCAGAGGAATTGGATCATAAAATACAACACATGCTGGAGATGATGTCCCAAGAATGTCAAGTCCCTTGCTTCACTTCTCACCCTAGACTTGATAATACTTAATAGAGGAAAAATACTACGTGTTTCATTTGTCATCTAGAAGTGTGAAAATATTTGTATTTACAGACTATGCAATTAAAAGCAAGATTTTGTCATTCTGTGGTAGAGGTTGATGATAGTCTAAACTGTAGCTAGTCCTTATAATCAAATAACTACTTTTTAGAGACCAAGTAGTCACAGCTGCTTGAGAAAATACACATTGGAAAGAGTGGTGGGGATGTGTGTGAATTTTCAATGTGAATCTCAACAGATCTTTTAGTTTTTAGGAAAGTATTTGATATCCTATGTTCCAGTTATCAAGATTATAGTAGTGATTTAGAATAGCTAAGACTATAGTATTTTTAATTTATTACTATTTCCTTCTACTTACTTGAATGATTTTGAATTACTAAGTTTTTGGGAAACTATTTTTAGGTAGCATTTCTGATTAGAGTTCAGAACTACTATCTGTCTGTCTTATGTAGGCTTTAAAGGGTACCCAAGTTTCATTTACAGTTTATTCTTCTGGTAAATACATTAGACAGAGGATTTGGCGTTTCCTGAAATGAAGTCTGTGTTTATAGTGTCAAGACTATATTTCTTTTTTTTTTTTTTTTTTTTTTGCTATTAGTACTTAACTCTGTATCAATAATACAGCTGACAAACGTACTGAATAAAATTCGCAGTACTGAATAAAATTCACAGTACGTTGATGATTTTTATAGTTCTTATAATTGAAGTACTTGGTGTCCTTGACATGATGAGGATGGTTTTCTGTTTTTTTGGGAGAGATTATCCTTAAATGACAGAAATACTGGCAGCAGTCAAGTGTTGAAGAAGACAGCAGGGTTGTTAATTCTGATGCATACTGATACATTTCCAGTACAGGATAAGAGTGCCCATGTAGGATTACAAAGTCCGGTTTCCCGCGTTGTGAATTATGATAGTGATGCCTACGCACCCTGCATGTATGTAATCCCTTACTAATGTGTGCCGCTGACATGCTGCAGAGGAGGGAGAATGTTGTGTCCTTAGGCCTTGGCTGCCAATATTGGTGGGTTTTGAAGTTTCTCTTTGTTTCCCAAGCTGCAGCCCTGCACAAAGCCGCTTTGAAGTTAAACATGGAATAGCGAGGCCAGAGGAGACTCAGCCACTCATGTAGTTGCCCAGGGCAGGATCAGCTTGTACCAGTGTCATCTCTGATGGATGTTTATGTACTTTTTCTACTCCCCTTCTCCTATTTTTCTTCCTGCTTTCGCTGTTTTTTCCTTCATCTATTTTTTTTTCTTCTCAGTATATGCTCTGGCTAATTCTTTTCTAAAGAATCTTCTCTCATTCCCTCCAAACTGTCTCTCCCTCTAGTATGCCCGGTCAGTCTCTGTTCCACTAGCTTTTATTGCTTTCTGGGGGGACCTACTGCTTCTCTGCCAGCCCTGCGTACATACTGGCTTAACTAGGCTCTTGCCTAGTTTTTAGGAGAAGTTTAATGGCAATAGCATCCTCGGTCTCACTTTGTGCGGACAGGTAAGCTTCATTTAAGACCAGAAGAGCTGTTCAGTATTCACTTGCACTAAGGGAAGTTGAGGAAATACGGGACAGAAGAGACCGATGGCTGAGTTACATAATTCACCATTGCTGATTTATCATGCTGTAGCTTTGAAATGGCATTGGTTGATTTTTTTAAACCTGATCATAAACATTATATACTGTAAAATAGAATTTCTAGTGCTGACCACAAGAAGAAATATATTTACAGTTATGGAAGGCATGGCTGCGTTAAGCATGCAGTTATCTGAAAGGTGTATTAGTCTACAGAAAAAAAGAATCTTCTTTAATTAAGACTGATACATAATACTGCAGCTTGGGAAAAATACAGTAGGTGAAAAAAGTTAGGTTTTTTTAACTGAGTTTATTTTGTGCATCTGTCAGAACTCTCTCTAATGATTTCCTGGATATTGACTCCTTCCCGTTTCATGTGGGGTGCTGGGGATGCTCATCTCATGCACCTTTGTAAAAGTAGTCTGTGGATAAAACGGAAGAGTTAGAAAACAAGTGAATGGACAGGGCTTAAAAGAGTAGCAAACAGAATATTAGGTGGCCTGGCTGTTTATACGAAATAGTTACGTCTGTTGCAGAGCTTCTGTTGACTTAATTGTGCAGAATTTGAGCTGTAATATCTCGTCAGAGAAGAAAACGTGAATCTCTGAGGATCTTTTCCCAAGTCATTAATGAAGTCTTATTTTTTATTATTGCTCTTTGTTTTTACATCTTTGCTATAGGTACACTTTTTTATAAGAAGTTTAATTATTTTAATTAAATAATCGAGTTTTTCAATACCCATAATTATTTTACAAATCCTTCTCGAAAGTATAATGCTATTTCTGAAGCTTTGTGTTTTGTATTCTTGGGTATATTGTTAGTAGATACTGGTTTTTATCCCCTTTTCTGAATGTATGCTTTTATAATTAAAAAGGAAACTGTTTATGAAGTTCTCTGTCAGTATTTATTACACGTTCCCTTCACAACAGTATTATTTTGCTAAAATTTCATATGTCAGAAATTGCAACTTACTGCAAATAAAGGATATGGATAAAATTATCTTACCTTGACACACTGTAAAATGAATGCAAACGGAGAGGAAATCTTACCTGACATGGGAAAATAACTCTGGGGATGCTGGGATTTACAGGGCTGTGTAGCAGTGGGACTGAAGCACAAGTAACGTTCTGAAGAGCACAAAGAAGTGGTCGTGTTTGTTTCACAGTGTGGATTACAGTTGCATATCAAGCAACATCAAATGCCAAAAATATGCTTGTCATACTTTGAAATACTTTTTTTTTTTTCTTTTTTTTTCTGTCAAGTGCATGTAGTTTAATGTCTCTAGTCTTTTGCTCTAGGTTTTGTTCTTTGCTGGGAACCTGTCCAGAACTAAGAATATTTATAAGTGGAGCTTTTAATGAACATGCAGAAATTCAAGATAGTTTTTGAGATGTGTTATGAGGTATTAACTATTTGACTCTTTTCAAGGGGAAAGAAACTGTTAGGTATTCTATAAGTATGAGTCTTTCAGAAATTTGAAAATTGTCTGACATGTCTCTAACATATGACATGTACACAAATCTAAAGCTCTATGACCGTCTTCTTGAAGCCAGTTAAACACCCAGAGCATTTCATCACTTTAAATGCAGTTGTAAAATCCTGGATTTCCAAACAGAAAGATGTTATTGTAGCCAATACCCTGAAAGGACCGAGGTAAATACACAGTTCTAGATTGACAGGTACCTTAGTACCTACCGCTGTAATCCAGGGCCCTAAAATGAAGACAACTGCCTGGAGTGGAAACACTGTGCCACAAACTGGGAGTGTCGGTTAGCAGGAGACTGGCTGCAGTCAATCAGGGACGTTTTATAAAAATGACTGAGCAGACTCAAATCCATTAAAATAATTGCCTCTCTGCTTCTGAGAGAAGGATGTAAGGGAGTATCGTTATGGCAGGTTGAGCTGAAAGTCTTGGACTGTGTTAAATGGCAAACACGCAAAGCTAAATCACTTTTAAGGTAAATGGCATAATGATGACTGTAGGGTCAGGGGCAGCTGTTTGTGACCAGTATTACAAACAGGCCACAAAATTTCACAGTTTGCAACACACGTGGTTTCAACCCTCCAGTGTACAACCCCAACCAAGAAAGTTCAGGGTACGAAATGATGAGGTTATGATTCAAAAAAAGGAATTACAAGGAAATGGTTTAGAATATGTTTCTAAACAATGGCTATTTTTTTAAGCTTCTTATTGTTAAGCAAATGTAGCAAGAGCTAGAGTTGGTGAATCTCAGCTTTCTGCTGTGTTTTGTAGTTCACTGGTCTTGAGTCTGTCACATTGCTAGTCACTCAAACTTTTCCTTTATTTTTGGGCCTTTCTTAATTGCTTTTCCATTGGAGTTTTAGAATCTAAGAAAGTATGAATACATGCTGATGTTCTTTCCTTGGTGAAGACACTCATAGGATCTTGCTCTTCTGATTGCTGGTTCCACAAGTTTTCTAGGGATTTTATTGTCTCTGAGTTCAGACTCTGTATTAGATGTGAGCAAATATTGTATGATCAGAACAATAAGAAAGGAGCCTGAAAAGACATATTTTTTCCTAGAAATTCAGGGAACTCAAACTTGATACAGAAAATTTTGGCTTTAAATGTTCACTGTTTTGAAGATGTGAGCATGTGAAAATGCAGGTGGGACATTTAGGAGAAAGTTTAAATGAGGAAGTGATACTATTTCAGATAAAAGTATCCTAATAGTTAAAGCAGTTGTAGAGAAGGTGGAATGACACCTATATACAGGTGGGAGAAAATGCAGACATGTTGCACAATTGCATTAAAAATAAGATGACAAAATTTTTGCAGTGTTGAAATCAACACCATCATCACATGAGATCAAACAGCAGTAAATTTGTATGTACTGCCCTGGTGGGTAAGGCCAGTGCAGTAGCAGTTGCAACTTAGGATGCTCTGTAATCTGTCTTTTGGATGGTTTGTGGCTTTTTTAGCTTTCAGATATCTGTAGCTTACACATGAGAAAACACATGCAGGAAAAAAAAGTTCCATGTGTAACACTATCGTCTTTCACAAAAATAGTTTGGTCGATAGTTAGGCACTGCTCTTCCTTTGGATAGCCACATCCTGCATTTCTGCTTTTCTCTTTTAAATTTGGTGTTTCATTAAATGTGCTTTAGATGTCTGATGTTTTTTCACCGTAAGTTGTAGAGAATTGACGTTTTATAGTTTGGGGAGAGAGAAATTAGGCATTGATCCAAGAAAAATGCTTGGTAGGCTTTGTCAGTGCTGATATTGATACCTTTGGCTGCCCTGGCAAAAAAAACAAACCAAGCCACAAAACCACCTTTTTCACAGTTCACAATTTTTCCTAAATTAAGGATTACGCAGTGTTATGCCAAGATTTTGTTGAGCAAATGAATGTGATAGTAATCGAAGATCCTGTAAACGATCCCTATGTGAAAATACAGAATATAGTATTAAACACTGTTTCAGAGTAATCTGTTCCCTTTTTTCTCTAGTTCTTTAACACTTTGCCTTGGGATGCAGCATAGTCTATGCAGTCCTTGACCACAGAGCTTACAGTCTTGCTTCTTGGGTGGAAAAAGATCTTGAAGCATCAGCTCCAAGTCATGCTGCTGGGTTGTCGTCTCAAATCAGTGTCACAGGAATTAATTGGATGAAATTTTATCTTCTGTTACAATGGCACTCTACAGTGAAGTTCTAGGATTTTCTAAAAAGAGGAAGTAATCTCAGTTCACTAAAGACAGTCCACTGTGTATGTGAGTAGTTACTTAAACATCTTTTTTTTCCAGCATCGAAGATGAGCTACCTAAAATGTCATCTACCACATGATGATATCCATTTTAAGTCTGCAACAATATGAATGCTAAGGAAGTCCCAAAGTGTGGTTTGAATTGAGCCACATAGAGTGACCCAGCAGGAAGATTAATGGATCTAGATATCCTCTTGATCTTTCTGTGATATTAGAGCCCCTTTTCCCACTCTGTAATTTAGGACACTCTCCAAATGGCTTCTTCACTTCATGATGACCTCTTCTCTGTTGCCATCGTGATGATGTGTTAGTCTGCAGCTGTCTCTGCAGGAGACCCATTGGGTTTCTCTTGGTCATTACAAGTATTGAACTCTTGCCAAATAGCAAAATTGTCCATATTGCATCTTTTGCACACTTGCTTCATTGTGAATGCCCTCAACTTAAACTCGCATTATTTCCAATCCTGATACCTACCCATGAATTTTTTATTTATGTTTTTGTTTTGCGGTTTCTATTTTACAGTGTTGGTTTCATTTTGATTCAGTACCGAACCTCTGGCTGTAACTGACTATCAAGTGGGAAAAATGAACTATCAAGCCCAGTTGTCAAATGGCGCAGGTTAGGGGCTTGGCCAGTGAGTAGCTTAATGCACAGAGCATTCGGGGGCACAAACACAAATAGGTCCTTTTCCTTTGTTCTAAAGCCTTGTAAGATAAGCCTTATTCTAAAATTATATGTTCTTTGATACTGAAGCCATCTTTTACTCCTCCCACTGTAAAATGCCTTCAAATCGGTCGGCTTTGCTGCTGATATCACCACTTGAGGATTCATCCTCACTCCGAGAACTGTCATATCCAATAAACCACCTGACCAATCAGTGCTTGGTGGGACATACTGGTTCAAACGGGCAGAATGACGCAGTCAGGTAGTTTGGCCCCTTTAATCACTTTGAGCATAGTTTGGTTTTCAGCAATTGGCATTTTACTGCAGCCAAGTACATAATCAACTTTTGTTGATAACGCTTCTTTGGTTCCCTTTTAATGTGGTCGGCCTGATGTTTCCATTGTTTCAGTCTTCATAGTTGTATTCTTGCCCTTGAATCAACTCAAACCTCTGTTTCATTGTAGCTAGAGTACCACCTTTCTTAAGATATGTATGTTTGTTAGAACCTGAGTGGACTTTAAAAAGGACATGCTTGGAATATCTGTATGTACAAACTTGTCTGAGTAGGAACCTAAACATTTTATTATGTTCTAAATATGAAGGTGCTTCTTTGCTGTAATGTGTCCAAACGTGTATCACAGTAAACTTTGGGTACTCTGACAAAAAGAGTTCTGCAGGATTGTAGGGGTCTCTTGGAGACAGCTGAAAAGGGTGGTCAGGTCATTATACCATCTCTGCATATTAGATACGAACCTCGTCTTTAATGAAAAGAAGTAATTTAAAATAATTAAAGCGATTGAATTTAGGAAGATACTCAGTTTCCTTATAAATTTAATAAAATGTGTGGAACTTAGCAGTAATAGATGATAAAAGACAAGATAATCAAAACATACAATAAAATAAAAACAAATAGTTACATAATTAGACATAAATGAGTCTTGTTATAAGAAGAGATGTCCATCTTTTTTGTTACAGGAGCCTATAGTATTGTTCCAGTTTCTTTAGAAATCAGATAATCTTTGCTTTTGTGCTTTTAAAATGTTTTATTCTTCTAAGAGCTCTCTTATCAAGTTCAGTTGTGCTGCTGCTGTGGATGTGTGTCAGTTTTGTGTACTCCAGTCAAGAGAAATGAAGGCTTTCCTGGTCAGTTAAAGAGTTTTCCCCTTCTAAAAACCAGGATGAGTGTTGCACTATCCATGCATTTTGGTCGCCATTTGTATCTAGTAGAATTATTTCCACTTTGTTAGGGAATTGCAAAAAAATAATTACGCAGATGTCTCATGATAGCCATTGTAGTGTGTGTGTTTCCTAAGTGTGGCACTTCGCCAATCCTGATTTTCCTATTTGTTCTTCTCTGTTGGTTCTGGAACTACTGAGGTAAAAGTAGCAATTAACAGTTTTGTTGTAGCTGTCTAGTTCTGCTAAAACTGCTATTCAGTGAAGAGGTAGGAAGGGAAGGTTTGTGTGAGGCATTGAAATAACACCGAGGTGTGAGCGAGCTATTGTTCTGAGAACACAGGGATGCAGAATGCTTTGAATCTGGTTTGCTTGCCATCTTTTTCATGTTTATTTTTCTCAGTTTGCGAATGACAGAAATTGCAGGGGGAGGCCCGTACCGGCAAATAACCATGTTATGCACTGTATCCAACTGCCTGACTTAGAGAAAGTTGTTTTTTCTAGATTTTATCAGTCACTTTACAGTGGGGAATAAAAGATGAGGGCTCGCTGAACCAGCAATTCGACCTAAATGGCAAAAGCCTTCTTTTAAAAGGGACATCAGCTCATTGCTGATGAGTATAACCGGCGTATGTTAGTAACATCCTATGTTACTATAGACATGCACACGCACAAGCACACGTGTGCATACAGAGTACCAGCATGATATATATGGTTCCAAATGTTCTCTGTCTTCTCCTCAAAGTGTCTAATATCTCTGACGTGTGTTTCTGATGCCAGAAGCTGAAGTTTTCAATATGCTGCCTGGCAAACAGCAGGCAGCAGCAGTGGGAAGTCTGTGTCATTGCATTTCAGACTTACTCTAAGTAATTTGGCTTTTGGAGGAACATTGCAGAGCGCTCTTGTCTCCTAGGCTGCTCTTCAGTCACTTTTTCCTATGATTAGCAGTCATATCAGGAATACAGGTCAAAATCAAGTTTCTCAACAGTTAATGGTAATGTAGGTACCCCTGGAATGCCTCCGTTCCAGTCATCGTTGTTCTCTGGGCTTGAGGAGCAAATTTATTGTACAGTGGTGGCCACAGAGTTACAATTCTTGTCTTGTCAGGATCTATGTGATGAACTACTGTGCAGTTGGTGTCTGACGTTGTATACGTGACATTTTGGTGTGCTGGGGTTTTGTTGTGCCGTTTTTTTATTGTTGTGTTTGGTTTTTTTTTGTGTTGTTGAATAAAATAACAACAGTAGGGTGTGAATAATTCTTAATATCAGTGTCACTTTATAAACATGTTGTAAAACAGAGGCAGTTCTTAATAGATTTACCTAATAGTCAATGTAATGCTTCTCTATGTTAAAGCTTTGCAAGCAGTCGAAGTAAAGGAAAATTAGGAAGCTTCCTGGGAGGTTGTGGATTCTCCTTCTCTGGAGACATTCAAGACCCGCCTGGACACCTTCCTGTGTGATGTCATTTAGGTTCCTGCTCTGGCAGGGGGATTGGACTTGATGATCCTTTGAGGTCCCTTCCAATCCCTAACATTCTGTGATTCTGTGATGCTGTGATGTTAAAAGAAAAGCAGACTCCCTTTTTATATTTGCACTATTACAGAGTAGAGAACTTAAATGTGAATCCAGATTTCTAAGGTTAGCATGTTCTAGTGGATCATAAGTTTTGCAATAGTAGAATTTGGGTGATAAACTCTTTTTTTCTACTTTTTGGCTTTTGTTTGCCAGAATTAAACTATTCTGCATCTGTGCTTTGCTATGAAGGAGTTACACTTTGCCTCTAAATCAATGCTCTTATAGTTGCATAAGTGGATGCATCTTATTTGAGGTAAATTTTAGGCAGTAAATGGGCCTCTTTACTGCTGTAGATGTGTTTAAATCAATCACTGTGCCTGTCATATTAGTATATCTTAGTACTGTTGTTTTTAAGGAGCACATCCTTAGACAGCGTGCGTTCCACATCGCCATAAAAAATGACTTGCCGAGTTATGTCGCACTAACACCTCATACTACTGCATTTGCTATTTATTTTGCTGTTTAAAATGCCATATAGTTTGGTCTCAAGTTTAATCTTCTTTGAAGATCTCCAAAGTAAATCTAAAGTGCTACAGACATTCTCAATAAATAAACAGGAAATAATAGCGATTGTAACAGGGAAGACTTAAACTGTTGGTGCCTTTTAGTCTTGTATCTTGGCCTCCTCTTGTTACCTCCCTCCTTAGTTTAGCCAGTACACATCAGAGCAGCTTGTAGTGGAATCATTCAGGATTATTGCACTTTGAGTCTTCTGAACTGCGAAGAGGAAAGCTGGTCTAATACATGTGTGTGTGTGTGTGAGGCCTGATATTTGTGGTCATAGGTAGGATGTGCTGGATTGATTGGGGGAAAACAGTGATCTCGTAGTCAAAGACTGGCTTTGGGAATCTCTAAAGGATGTGCTTTTCCTCTCACTCTGCTGAAAGGCTGGCTGTTGTCATCTGTGGATTTTAAGAATCTGGATTCACGTGTTAAAGAGTAGGAGGATTTTAGAGTAATAACAGATTTTCCCTTTCTTTTATTTTTTTAATTTTCTTTTTATGGATTTGCTCTGCTGATGTTTAATATAGAAGAATTTTAAATAATTTAATAAAACTGGCTCAGATGAGGAAATTGAAAGGGAATTTCAAAAGAATGTTGTAACGCAGTACTGTTGCAGCTTGATGCTTCAGTCTGGGTGGTCCTTCCTGGCATGGTTCTGGAAGAGTAAGAAATGCCTCATCTTAGGACTGTGAAAGTATGTGTACCTGTGAAAGATGGACAGGCTGGTGACAGGAGAAGCATGACTGATGTCATGAGGTGACCTGTGTGTTTCTTCTGATAGTTGAGCATGTGAATTGGATAGTGTCTTCTACGGAGTATGTGAGTAGTTGGGTTCTTGTGAAATTGCTTAGGAATTCCGTGCTGTTGTGCTGATGCTGTGTGTGATGCATGAACGCTCCCGGCTCTGTTGTTGGGGCTCTGTGTGTCGGTGGTAGTCGGCTCTGTTCCCTGGCAAGCTACTGGGAAGCTATCAGTGAGTGCTTGATTTTACCTTGCTGTGTATTGTTTGTTTTGCTTAAGAGGTTGGTATATGCTGTATACCTCTGAGTGGAAGGTTATGTGATCCAATGCTTTATGGCTGAGGCATACAGCTGGGAGCTGGCCAAGCCGGTACTTACTCTCCTTCTTGTCAGAACCAGGTATTTATCTGGTTTTCTTAGGGACCTGTAAGTTTGTTAGTTGAACGCTTGTAAGAAGAGAGCTGTATGTTTTTCTATGTTTAAAAACTACTGTGACTTCTTGTATGTCTAGCCGAAGAAGTACAGACACATACAGTAAAAATACTCAGAGTTAATGAGCTAGGTGAATGCGGTGTTTTCATTTATCCTTTTGCATCTGTGAAAGGTGTAGAGCTAACGTGCCGATAAAAAGGAATTGACCTGGCAGCTGACAGTTGAATTGGAAATGCAAAAATAGTAAGGAAGGTATTTATGATTTCCACTAAGCACCACTTAGCAATTGTTCATCTTTAATTATTTGTGTCATTTTTTCTAGTACTAAACTTATGTCTCAGTATCTGTGTGCAACACATCTGAGTTGCTGACACTATGAACTATAATTCTGAATTCCTTCTATTTTGCGTTTAAATTGTCAATCGTTACTTTGTGGTAGAGCACACACGAGAGAGGAAATGTTAAGCTAGGATTCCAACTGCAAGCATTAAATGTATATATTGCATACTTTTCAAATAATAACTTTAGAAGTGTATGAAGATTTAAGGAATGCTCCATTTTCACTATGATGCCAAGTCAGAGCTGCTTTAGGAACTATATGCATTGACTTTTGCATGCTGTGGATTTGAAAGCTGTTCAGTTTTCTGGACTATATTCTGGTTATCAAAATACCTGTGTTGAATGTATTGAGTGGTAAGCCATAATGGATCTTCTCTAGCTTATTTAGGTACCGCTTTTGATACGTGGTTTGCTAGAGGATCAGTGTGTTTTCTTTACATGTATCCTTTTGCTCTGGTGCTAATACAAATAAAACCTGTACTTTTAATTTGCTACCCATTACTGTGAAACAGTATGTACCATTGTGAACCTTGCCTGAGTGACGGATGTAGTTAAATTTTGAATAGTAAATTGGAAATACTAGTCTTTTGTTGGGAAAGAAATTAGGGAAATATTTGAGTGTAAACTGTCTACCCTATCACCGAATATTTTTATATAAATTAGGCAAAAATAATTGTCTGTGACACTTCAGAAATCAAATATGGAAAACAAGTATGTGTGTGTAGACTGTTTAGCTACAGAACATCACGCACGCTTTTAACATCTGGAGGTATAGAATACTGTTTTCATCTGTCATATTCAAGGATGGACAATGTTAATTTGTTACGCAGCCTCATTGAGGGCATTAAGTCCTAATCTGTGGAGAAACGCATTTGTAGAATGCCAGCAGATGTCAGTATGTTCTTGTCATACAGCCCTTTTGTTTTTAAACAATGACTTTCATTGAATTAAATAACAGGGGAGGAAGTAATAAGTGTTGTAACGCTATCTTAATGCAGGTCCGTTTAATTAAAATATTTTTCTGAACAGGTTTTTCTTCCTTTCTGTTTTCTAGACCTGGGACACAACATCCGTGTACACACTCGCTTTCACTGTGTGTAACTACTCATCAGACTGCTTAAAGAAGGCAGTTAAAAATGTTTTGCTGAGTGGAGATGTATTGTTGATAGTACAGCACCTTAGTTTTTAATTGAATTTTTTTTCCTCTGTATAATTTTTTTGTATAGATTTCCTTCATATATTTGGAAGCATTTTGAAAATACCGTTGCACCACTTTCTGTTTGCTTAGTTAGTGAGTGTGTTTGAACTGTGATGTGTTTAATCAAATCTGTCTAATTTGAAGATTATTTTGTCACTGTTTATACATGGTAATCAAAAACAGATGAGCTGTTTCTTGTCTTCCTTGTATTAAAAAAAAGTCAGTACCACTGTTACATTGTGGACAACCCTTTCTCTTCTCTGAAAGTGTAAAATGATGCCGTGTAGTGGGGAAGGATATAGAATTCATAGTCTGGAGTACTAGCCATATCACGCTGATGTCAGTTTTTAAAACAGTGACTTAAACGTCATGAAATATTGCCAGGTTGCACTGTTAGGGCGGTGGGCAGATGGAACGTGTAGCTCACATGAAGGAAGTTTGCAACCCACTGACCGGTAATCCAAACTGAATCCATCCCTGAGATGATGTTATACTTTTGGCACAGAGATAGTATTAAAAGTCCCATTGAAGACTTTTGTTTTTCTCACTGTGTTTCTCAGTATTGTCTTTTTAAGGAGGGATAATCTACATCTCAAAGAACATACCTCTGCTTCTCCTTACATAAAACATAAATACTTCAGTCTCAATCTGTTATTTTTACCTATTTTCCATCTCAGGCAGCACCACCAACACCATGATGGTGAAGCCCATGACTTTTGCTTTCAGTTAACTGAAGTGCTGGGGTCTGAACCCCGGGCCCTGGAGTGAACTTGACACCTGGATGAATTTCAGAACCAGGTGAAAGGGGCTAAGGCTGCCCAGGTGCCTCCTGTTGGAATCAAGGGCAAGACTGGCTTGGCCTCTGTGTTTGCCACCAAGAAGACCTTTTAGCTCCGCTGCTGGCTGTGACCCAGTAGGCCTTGAGTGGTGGGGACACATGCCATGCCAGACCTTGATGGGAGGGATGGGCCCCCTCTGTTGTGAGAGGGCCCTCCAGGAGGGGAGGCCAGGCCAAGCACACCCTGGAATGATGAGAAACAGCTGCCATTTAGGTGGTGGTTAGAGGGTGGAGATAAAAGGCCAATAGAGCCCCTTATTGGGATCAGCTGCTGGGAGTTGCTGCTGTTGCTGGGAGCTGCTGCAGGAGGGGTTTGTGAGAAGTTTTGTGGAGTCAAGGATGATGGATTGGGTAATGTATCTTTCTGGTATTTGTTGGATTGGTTTGTG